>CM053792.1:967175853-967305853 GCA_028749045.1 Cupressus sempervirens | reverse complement strand
CTTGACGGAATGCATCGGATTGGATTGGCATTCTTAATATCTTGGGAACTTATCTCTCTCTTGATTGTATAGAATCGAAAATATATTGCACGCGGTATAGACCGGCCTGCTCTAATCCAGCATTAAGAAGCCCAAACATGGCCAGTAGAAAATTCGATGTGTTCCTGAGCTTCAGGGGACCAGACACGAGGAAAACTTTAGTGGACCATCTCTACTATAGATTAATTGCCGCACAAGTTAACGTATTCCTGGACAAGGAGACGCTTGAAAGAGGAAACCATATTAGATTGAGCCTAGAACAAGCCATACAGAATTCACGTATAGTGATCCCCATTTTCTCAAAAAACTATGCCTACTCCGTATGGTGCCTCAATGAATTAGTAATGATGGTGGAATCCAAGACTACTATGATTCCTATATTCTATGATGTTGAGCCACAAGAAGTTCGCCATCAGAAGGGCCCTTTTGCTAAAGCTTTTCAACAGCATAGGGATTCGCTCAGATACAGCGAAGATACCCTGCAGAAGTGGTGCAGGGCTCTACATGAAGCTTCTAGTTTCTCGGGCTGGTCTCTCCCTGACGATTTTAATGGGTAGGTATTGTTATTTTCAACTGCATTATTTCTTTGTGATCACATGATTTGAAATTTGGACTTGAATAATAATAGGAAAGAAAATTGCGAAATGGGCGCTTAAAGTGAGTTACTGCCAAATGGAGAATGACATGGAAGAAAAAGAATTGACTTCAATAATGCGAAATGAAACCTCCCAATCAATATTATTCACAAGCTCTAGAATGCGGACAGAAACTAATAGAAGAAGAAACTCTATTATTATAAGAGTTATCGGTCCTGCATAGAGCATCCCCTTGTCTGCATACAACCTGCTCATACTGTCTACCCGGTAAAACCAGTAGATCAAGATGAACCCATCCAATTTATCTCTTATAACTATTATAAAATTGACAGAGTTTTTAACAACTCGGCGAGTTTAACTCTGTCAGTTTTTGGTGCCAGTAAAAGTCGTAAAAGCTTGCTAGACTAGAAAACTGAGCCAGTTTTTGCAACTGGGAGAATACTCTGCTAATAATACATCTATGAATTACTCACATAGTGCATCATAAGTTTATATGTATCTCATCACCATATGGACCTTTAGACTAAGCCAAGAGAAAATCTTAGACTTATCCATTAACGATTCACATGGTGCATTTGGGGGTTCGGCCCTTGCAATTACAGTTTTACCTACTAACGTTTTCATGTACTTTTTGCATGTTTAAATTTCAAGGTTAAGGGCTCCAATAGATTCTTAAATACCCTTCAGACAAAAATTAGTCTTACAATGGATCATTTAGTTAAAAGAGGCTGACTGTGTCACCCTGTTAGGTAGGATGAGTTGGCAACTTTAACGTTTTATTATATGGCTATTTTTTTTGTGAAGTTATGTTTTAACTTTTAGGAAAGCATTACCTCATATATTCCATCCTCAGGGGACATTGCATTTCGTGTCCAGATTTGGCTTTCTTTAGGTCTCTTAAAATGTTAATTTGTCTATGTACACATCAGCTTATTAATATTTTATCTATGCAGATATGAAGGGAAACTTGTCGATATTGTGACATCGCAGATCCTTAGAAAGCTGCAAACAACAAGTCAAGTTCCTAAATTCTCTGTTGGACTTGAGGAACGTGTGGCAGAGGTGATTACCTTATTAAAAATGGAGTCCAATGAAAGACTGATAATAGTGGGTATTTATGGGATGGGTGGCACAGGCAAAACAACTCTTGCAACATCAGTATTTAACAACATCTGTTTCAATTTCAGTCGCAGTTACTTTTTATCAGATGTTAGAAACACTGAACACTCCGAACTGTGAAAGGAAATGGTAAAACATCTGGTACATAGAGACAAAAATTCTGCTGAAGGAGACAGCTGGATAGGAAAAGATTCTATAAGTATCACTAATGCACTTCTGGTTCTTGATGATGTTGACGATCAAGATGTTTTAGACGAACTATTAGAACACTGGTTTCATCTCCAGGGAAGAATCATTGTAATATCTAGAGATACAAATGTGCTATGCGGGAACCATAATCATATATCCTATCATGTAGATGAGCTCAACTATGATCAATCTTTGAGATTGTTTAGTCGGCATGCTTTCTCTCAAGAGTTTCCCAGTAAAAATTATCAAGACCTGACTGAGAAGGTTGTAAAGGCCTGCCAAGGGCTTCCTCTAACTATAGAGGTTATAGCTTGGCTTTTGTATGATAAGAAAGACTCCAAAATCTGGATTGAAGTCTTGAAACAGTTAGAAAGTTGTGAAATTACTAAAATTGAGGAAATGCTAAGAATTAGCTATGATAATCTAAATGAAACAGAAAAACAAATTTTTCTTGATATTGCATGTTTCTTCATTGGAAGTGAGAAATGCAAAGTCTTGAGCATTTGGGAAAGTTCTGGATGGTCTGCAAATGTGGCTATACACAATCTTTATGCCAAATCTCTTATAAAGTTCAGTTTTGATGATCGTCTGCAAATTCTCCGTGACATGGGATGTGCAATTGTGAGAAAGCAGGATCCTGCTGATCCTGGCAAATGCAGCAGATTGTGGGATGAAAAGGAAGTTAGAAAAGCTTTTAAAGATCATTCGGTAATTTTATCTCTAAATCTTGACATGATGACATCACAAAACTATCCATAATTTATTAATTTGTTATTGTGTTTACTCATTTCGGGAATAGTCATATATAAGTCCTATGTAAACCATTACCATGTCTTTTGCCATTAATCAGAAACTTGTATTGCTCTGATGCATGTTATTCTAATTCTATAAATATAATGCTGTAAATATAATCCTTACATTCGAAAAATGTGGGTATAAGATTTGAAAACTTACATAGTCCTCATCTGATTTTGAATCCATGATTGCCATCTGCAGAAATTGGTTTTCTTGTAGTGTAAGACTTGCCCAGTTGGTAAAGTCATTTTCAAACAACTAAACAAACTTCTTCCTAATATGAGTGGCCTATGCTCCTTTGTTGACTTGGGTAAATTTGCCTAGTAGTGGTTGAGAAACTAACTAAATATATGGGTATAAGATCTGAAAACTTGCATAGTCCTCATCTAATTTTGGATCGATGATTCTTGTCTGCTGGAATTGATTTTCTTGAAGTGGAAGACTTACCCAGTTAGTAAAGTCATTTTCAAACAACCAAACGAACTTCTTCCTAACATAAGGGGCCTACGATCCTTTGTTTACTTGGGTAAATTTGTTTGCCTGGTAGTGGCTGAGAAACTAACTTTCCAAGTAATACATCTTGATATTTATTGAAAGTATTCTTATTAGGTTTTAGGAATATGTGGTCAGTGGGCTTCTAAAAGTGGCTTGGGTTAGAGTCGAACCACAACTTATAAGAAAATAAATTAAAAACTGGCTCTGAGGAAAGCCTCAGGTGTGAGTTGCAAACAAAAAGGTAATATTAAAACATTATACAACAATTAGTAAACCAATGAGTTCTTAGAATGAAAATTTTTCTGTGTCTCTTTTTGTGAGCTCTGAATGAAATGCAACTGACAAGGCCCGTCTATGGAACAGGTATCAAGAAGTGTTCAAGGCATCATTTATGATTCTCACACGTGGAAAGTTTGGAGTACAGAAGATTTTGAGCCAATGCACAACCTACGTTTGCTTTCAGTTAGCAACACAATCATACAAGGAGACTTTAGAAAGCTAACCTCACAATTGATATGGCTAAGGTGGAAGTGTTGTTTTCTGGACAGTTTACCTGTAGAACTGAAAATGAAGAAAATAGCAGTTCTAGAACTGCCCGAAAGCAGCACCAAGCATGGGATGACCAATTTCATCAAAAGGTAATTTCACCTTGGTTGTCTGCTTGTCTTGGTTTTACTTATGGACAGTAATGATCTAATCAACACTTTTATTTACAGGCACCCAAGTATCTTAAAGTTTTGAATCTCAGTAAGTGCTCCCAGCTTGAGAAACTTACAGCTTTTTCGAAGCTATGTTTTTTGGTAAAATTGGAACAGCATGGTTGTATGAACATAACGACATTACTTGAGTCAATTGGCAATCTAGAAAAGCTAGAGTATCTGGATTTGTCAAACTGTCAAAATCTCAAGGAACTTACACATAGCTTTTCAGGGCTTGTTTCACTAAAAAAGCTAAACCTTTCTCATTGTGCTGGTCTTACTATGCTGCCAGACAATTTGGGAAATCTTACCTCAATGAGAGAGCTTTTATTAATATCTACTTCAATATCTGAGATGCCAAACTTCTTTGCAGGCATGTTCCTATTGGAAAAATGGTCTATAAGCAACTCCATTGCTTTGAAGAGACTGCCAAAGTCCCTTGGGACCCTCCATGGCTTGCGCATTTTAGATGTGGAGTCATCCGGTTTTATTTGCTTACCTGAAGATATTGGGAAACTTTGCCATCTTGAAAAACTCAATCTTTCTTTTTGCTGCAACATACTGCAACTCCCTGAAAATTTTGGAAACCTTGAGAACCTTAGGATCTTACGATTAAATGGAATTTATAATCTTATGAGGCTTCCAGGAAACTTATCAGGTCTTGGAGCACTGCAAGTTCTAGAAGCAAGTTCTTGTGGACTAAAGATGCTACCTGCACAGTTTGCATTGCTAATGTCTCTAGAGGTTGTTCACCTAGAATACAACAATTTTTGCAAATTACCCATGAACATTCAGTACCTACATAAATTGACTAAACTGCTTCTTTGTGGTTGTGAAGAACTTCTAGAATTGCCCTGCCTTCCAGCAAGTCTAGTGCATGTTGATGTAAGTTACTCTAAAAGGTTGAGGAGAGTCTCAGACTTTTCAAACATGAAATGTTTGGTGACTCTAATGCTACAGAACTGTGAGGGATTGGAATGTCTACCCGGACTGGGGTCTTTACAGGCTTTGGTAGATCTCAATATAACGGGATGTAAGAGCCTTAAGAGCACAGATATCACAGGCATGGAGTCATTGAAGTCTTTGGGAAGACTACACCTTGGTGGAACCAGTGTCATTGTATCTAAACTACAGAAGTGGGCTAAGGTAGAGCCTGTCTGCATTCTCTGTTTTCTTAGATATATCTTGCTTCAGTAACGGATTCCATTCTATAATATACAACCTTTGAGATGGCTGTAGGATAATTAACATCTGCCTGCATTTGTAATAGTTGTCTTGAGAGTTCAATAATTGTTGAAATTTACTGAAAAAATGATAAGCACCAGTGTTCCCATTCAGCACATTAGAACTTGATCAGGATTACAGCATGGTGTGAATGAGGATTGAAAATCTTCAACAATTTTTCAAGTGTTTTGGGTTAAGGTAAAAACAGGTTTTGAGGGGCACACGAAACCCTTGACAACATAATCAAAAGATAATCAAATATAACCATAATTACCACAAATAGATAGCATCGCAGGTTTTGCATGGACCTGAAACCCCAGCCATCATTACACCAAACTCTATAACAGAAATAGCATTTAAAGACCAAGACCCCATAGAGGGAAAAAGACCAAAACAGTGCTGGAAGAAACAGAATACTAGCAGGACCAGCCAGCAACCAGCAACCAGCAACCAGCAACCAGAACGAAAAACCAAACAGACGCCTAAACAGAACTAAAAAACAGCAACAGAAACAGCGCACTAGACAAGCTCTTTCATGGCTTTAGCCAGGCTCTTCCCAAGACTAGCAACCTCCTCTACAGAATCCTTCACAGCTGAAGTGGAGGACGCCATGTTTGCCTTCTCTGTGTTAAGCCTAGTGCATTTGCTTGGACCTTCAATGAGAGAAACAGCAGCAGGAAACACATAATCTTCAGCAAACTATCAACTGAAGCACAGAGATTGGAAGTGACATTGCATATTCTGCTTACCCTCTTAGTGATTTCATCATCAAGATTACCCTGCAAAACCTTAACATTATTCTTCAAGGCCTTCACCTTGCTGTAAATCCAGGTGTCCGCTGCCAAGGAGTTGTCCACTCTCATTTTGGCTCTATGAAGAAATTCAAGAGAACCCCCATATCCACCTCACCTAGAACATCTAACTCGTTAGTCAAGCAATTCTCTGTTAGAAATAGATAATACTAAGGGGGGGTCAGGTGAATGGTGAATCGGTATAATAAATCTTTTTACCCACAATTGAATATTATTAATTACTTTTCCACAAGCATAAGAAAGAGAACCAATAGTGTTAAAAAAAACAAACAACCATACATAGAGACAGCTCATAACACCATATTTTGTTAACTAGGGAAACCCTAGCCAAGGGAAAACCCTGGTGGGGATGGAACCCACAAGATGATTCACTATATAAAGGATCCGGTTAAGGATATTGACCCTGTTAGGAGTCTATGAAAAGTGTATAGTGTCCCGAGTCCCTGTTAGGAGACTAGGCCTTGTTAGAAGCCTCAACCCTATTAGGAGTTGGTAGATCATATACAAATGTGTGCAAGAAGAGCCCACTGCCCTAACATGCAACTATACAATAAGTTCTTCAAGAGAATAGATATACATACAATATTGGATTACTTCTTGTACTTCACAAATCTTCTAATTGTCAATCCTTCACACAAAGAGTGACTGCACACATATCAATCTGCATCATATCTCGCATAACATTGCTTCGCATCACAAATCATAACATCGAATTCACTTGTCACTTATATTTCACAACATTCGCATTACTTTGCAATTGCTGGTTTCTCACTAACTTTGCAAATGAAGTTCTTTATTTATACCAAGCATATCAATAATTCTTCCTTAGTCGGCTCACATATCATCCTTAGAGTCAGCTAATCAAGAATTAATAATTAAAACAATTATTCAAGTCGTTTAACTCATTCTGCTGACATGCTTTGTTCTGCATTGTAACATCACTGCATCACTAATTCCTTCATAACTTGAACTCGGTTAATCGTACGGACATGTGCACTGGTATGCATCATCAGGATGACATTATGCATCTCTAGTTAATTGCGCAAAAGAATATTCCAAGGGAATATTTCGCTATCAACAAATCCTGTCATGCTGCTGTAACACTGTCTAATACTTAGACAATTTTTCCTTCACAAATAATCATGACAAAACTGCAAAACAAATATGTTGCCATAAATGACAACCACATAACTCACCTTATCTGATTGATTGGTCATATTGCCAACATTCTCTTGCTCCTTTTCATGGGTGACATTAATCTCCTCAAGCCCAACATCATTTTGACCTCCAGTAATCAAAGTATCAGGAGGGTGGGAAACATTATCCACAACATTACAATTTCTAAAGTGTTGCCCACAAATTAAAATTATGATAAATCATCAAAATGTAGAAGTGAACTATGATGTGGAAAAAGAGGGGTAAAAATTTATTACGACAGAAAGGATTACAACAAGGAGAGCTCAACAAGGAGCACTATGTTGAGCAACAAGTTCATCAAATTCTTGCACCATCTCAAAGGGAAGTTGTCCCCTATCCATAATATTCCATCCCAAAGCATGACCAGAAGCCCATTTGGCCAAACAATCAGCAGCTCTGTTCCATTCATGAGGAATGTACGTAAACCTAATGAACTCAAGAGAGATACAAAAGAGAAGAATCTAATTAACAACAGTGGACAGCTGCCAACTAAAATCCTTAAGCTCTTGCGAGGAAAGCAAGTTCACCACCACTTGGGAGTTAGACTCACAGATAATCTTGTGACATCCCCGCAAATAACACTATTCCACAACATATAAAATGGCTTGAGCCTCCATGAGATTGTTAGTGTAATCACCCTTATGCACTGAGAAAAAGAATGTAATGTCACCAGAGCTACAACAAGCCACTCACCCAATACCAGCAGGGCTTGGATTCCCCTGGGAAGAACCATCAGTGTTAATTTTCAGAAGTCCGTGGGGAGGAGGAGTCCGATGCCCATCCCGATTCACCCGTCCTTTCCTCTGTTGCTGAGGCTGCCTGGGCACTCTTTGATACCTTTGAGCTGCAACCCCATCCTAAAGATGTAAATTGAGGAGATTGCGTATAGCAAGATCAACCAGATCCATACCCCCATCTAGCCTTCACTTCAATAGTTTCCTGAATAGAATGTGAGATCCTCCACCAAAGATGCATAACACCAATCTGAACATCTTGGAAGATTCGACGATTCCTCTCCAACCAGATATGCCAGAGAATGAACGATGCTAAAGATGGATGGTAGAAATGGTGTAACTGATGTCGATTATTGAAAGTTGAAACCTATAATGAGAAACAATGAATTTTGTTGGCTGAAAAAGCATTTATCATATAACCATTTCCTATTGAAGTACTGTTCATTCATCGTTCTTGATTTTCACGGAGAAATTATTAACAAATTTATGTAGAAAGATATTTTTCTGAAATGTAAGGACAATTTAATATGTAACCGTGTGTAAACTCCCTTCTGTAATTAGTCATTCAATAGTTATCATCTTTATTGCATTTCTTATTAGTCATTTTTATTGAGGGAAACCCATATTCTAGCAGAAACTTATCCATATCATAGCGTATTCATGTCTAATGAACCTGCTTTGGTATGACAGGGAAGGGAATTAATTTTCTATGGGAAAGAAATTCCAAAGTGGCTTGATCATCAAATGCAAAATAACATGGACAACTACATTGGTTCAAATTCACCTTTAATGAATATTCATTTATCAATGGACCAGAACATGAGATGTGTAGGGGTTATTTTCTGCTTTGTTTCATATGAGAAGGATAGTGGTATTGATGCCACTGTTATCACAGGTGGATTCAAAGTCTTAAGGATTCAAGTTGTGAGGAACAGAGGTGAAGATAGTAGAGAAAATGGTAGAGATGAGCTTCATCTTTTCATCTGCAGTGAAAAGCATGATTTTGTGAGAAGCTTGCAAGGTGGGGACAGGATTTGTATTTGAGCACACCCATCACATCTACATCCACGAATATGGGGCAAAAAAGGTGGAGTTCATTTGCTATGCAGAAGGGAAGGTCAAGAGACGCAAGCCTTAGGGCAGGAGAACAATTTATATGATAAACTCTTTCTGGACTTGGCATGGATACAATGGAGTTAGATTGCATGGAATCATCTGCCCACAGATTTTGGCATGCACTTTCTTGCTGTTTATGACTTGGCAAGTTCCTTCATGAACAGGAAGATTTGGACCTATTCTATGTCACTTGCATCACAGTCATCGGTATTGCATCAGAAGCTTAAATAAGTTTAGAATTGATTCTCAAACAAGGCCAAACTAGTTTTTCTTTCTCTAAAGATCACTTTGATTCATATTCTTTTTCATTGCATTTGGTAGTTCAACAGTGGACTTGGTGAAGGAAATTGACTCGCACCTAGCTTATCATATACTGCATTTGTCTTGACTGTTAGCACAAGCAAGGCACTTGAGGAAATCATGTCATGTGTGACAATTGACAAATTAAAGTTGAAATGTACTGTTTTAGACGTAGAAAAATGGTTATATTGTTTGAGAGTAATGATATTTGTGTTCTGTTTTGCAGGGTCGCAGTTTCTCTCAGGACATGGTTCGCATGGTAATTGAAAAGACAGGAATGAGATGGAAATTGGAGGAATGCTTTGAACTAGAAACTGTATTGTTTCAACAAACAGAAGAAACTGCTGGTGAAACAACAATAAATTTGAATCCCAATTTATTGGTTTGGAGGAACTCTGAAGCCACATGTGGAGCAACTGGAGGCACCAAAAGCAGTGAGGTAGATATATATGTGGGGAATAGATGGTTGGAACGGAGAAGGCTATTGGCCAATGGGTGGTCAGAGCTTTTGATAGAATTGGGAGTGAGAACTACAAAGAGATCAATGACAGATGTTCATGTAAAAATGCTTTCAATATATAGCATTTGGGAGCATAAATCAAACTCACCCTCCTCAAGAACTTTTAAACAATCAAACATAGTGTTGACAGAAGAGCACAGGTTGAAAGACAAACAACACTATCTAACTCTATAGATATTTATGTTAGATACCTTGGAGGATGAGACTCATTTCTGTCCGTCAATTGAAATGATTCTTTCTACAATGTTTAAACATGTATTACAATGAAAATTATCTACTTAAGCACATTCAAAAGATAAATAATTTCTCTTCCTGCACAAATTTCCATTTTGTGGCAATGGCAGCATCCAACTAGTGTAGAAATCTTGCCTTCAATCCTATGAAGTTATGAAGTATTCCCCATGATTTTCAGGCAAAACAAGAGACTGACTTGAGGGGAGTCCAACTCTATGGTGGAAGATTTGTGTTTTTAAAACTTTAGACAAGGACTCTACACTGGTCAGCTAACCTCACAGATTCTTTTGAATATATTAGCAGGCATGGACAAGTGTTCTAGACAATCCTGATAACCAATCAGATAACTGGTATGGACCAAAATGTTGGATGATCAGAATGTAAGGGCTTTAGAAAATGCTAGTCATTTTCTCCACCAAATTCACCGGTAAATCGGAGGTCAGCCTGATAAACAACGACACCAACCAATCAAGCTGGCATCCCTCAAATTGTCAGTAAAATTTGGCACTGCGCATCCTGGAACTACTTGTACAATTCCTACATTGGAATGCTGAAGGAAATCTGAAGAGGCACGATAAATTTGGGGATGAATCAGACTTTGAAACACCTTACAATTTTCTCATGGACAATGACGTCCGAAAGATTGGTAGTTTCCTCTGCTGCTTCAATTGCTTTCAGGCAGCACCTGATGTGCATTATTGCTTTTCCCTTTCCTGAATTTTTAATTTTCTTCCCTCTTGTGGTCTTGGATAACTAGTCTTTCTTTTAAGAACTTTCTTATAGAGGACCATCAGATTCACTTCCACATCTGGGTGGATTGGCCTTGCCATCTGATTAAAGGACAATTGGTTGGCCAGTTGATTTGTTTTTGATTGGGCAAACAGGGATGGCCAGTTAATGTGTTGTGTTATTCTATCTCTTGCAGCTTATTCACCTGTGTTACCAGTTCTAGCAGTAACTGAAACTGCTTTCCTTTGCATTCATTTTTCTCTTCGATAAATCTGGTTCTGCTTAACAAAAGGAAGTAAATTGATTCAATAAAATCTGATTATCTATTTTCATTCCAAGGTCAAATTAAGGGAAACCAATCTTGCAGATAACTGAAGTTATGAATGCTCACTTTTCTTATACTTTCTACTTTGGAGTTATGGCATCATCATATGCCTGGAAATATTGAAAGCTTAAAATCGTTTTTACAACTGAAGACTATGCCAAAAATTGGTAGCATAAAACAGAACATTTGACATTGAGCCAAAAATTGCACTGGATTGGATCAACTGTAACGATATGTTTGAAATATGTTATTCCTTTTTAATTTAGGACTTCTCGAGTTCAAAGAGAAAATAAAATAATATCAAATAACAAAACTAAAAACACAGATGATTTGAAAAACACATAATACAGCGAATTACATGATTCATCATTAAAGGCTACATCGACAGGAAAGCAGGGCAGTATCTTTATTCGCTGTTACTCTCACATACAATACATCATCTGCATTCATCCTTTTATACAAGTGTATTACTTTTTAAAGATGAAGAGAAAGCAAAGAAATGAAGAGATGAAGTAAAGGAATGGTCAAATAACTGTTGGACTTCACATTCTCAACAATCTCCCACTTGACATCCAACTTATACAGCTACGAAGACTGCTATCACCTGCATTTCCACTCAATGCTACATTTTAATCAAGTCTAGAGAAGTCTGGAGAAGTTTTGCTAGAATTGATCATCTCCAGATTTTGTTCAGGAACACTTCGGATGAGTCTTCTCCAAACCAAGTCCAAAACCATAAAATCGAGCAGTTGTTTAACATTCTGATTATAGACAATACTCATAGTTTTTGTAGCTGATGTGTCCACACTTCTACCAAACACTGCAATCTGGTCTTTCTCCACATGCTTGATGGTTCCAATAGCATCACTTTTCAATACCAAACCTTGAACTATACTATGGTCAGGCAGTCTTCCCCCCAGCCCCAATAGATAGTGCACTGCTGCAGGTGTTCCTCCAAGCTTATGATGGTCTTCCATTACATGTTTTCTACTAGGCTTAAGATTAGCAAGAAAAGGCACTTGAATACTAATCCTTTGGAAAGCTTCGAGAGTTAAGCGCAAACCCAACTTATCATGGCTTAGCATTTAGAGGTATCTGGAGCAGGATATGCTATACATTTTGATTTTGTAGGTTCTCTCTTTGGTCTTGTTTATCTTCCTAGATGTCACATAACATTGGATGTGAGGTATATTGTGTGGTGCTATGGTGAACACTAAGTTTTTGAGCATGTGTTATCACATTGTCATTTTTTGGTGATGACATGGGGATCGTTTATCTCTTTCCATTGTTCAGTGTGAATAACTCAAGAGAGCTACAAAGACTTGTGGTGAGTGTTGTATGTCGTTGGTAAATATTGTGTAGCCGATGGGTTGATGTCGTCGGTAAATAATGTGTAGCCGATGGGTTGATGTCATCGGTAAATATTATGTAGCCGACGGGTAGATTAGCATGTCGCTGGTAATTATTGTGTGGCCGAAATGTAGGCGATGAGCCCTTCGGGGAGGTATATGTACACCGTTCGGAATGGACTTTTCATCGTGGGAATCATCATTGTAACCACAATGTGATCTCTTCGGCATGTATGCAAATAATAAAAGGAGTACTGTTGTTACATGTTCTTGTCTCTTGTCTATATGCATTAATCTATTTATCTCATACGGTAAACATTTGGCGTCGTTGCCCCATGGACTTGGAACGAAGGCAAAGGAATGAAAACTAATGACAAATCAGCTGAACAAAAATAAGAATAAGCTAAAGGAAAAAGATGAAATACGCACAACACAAGGGAATTTAATTTTGGCACAACAGGCCAAGCGCAGACAAAGGTTTCAACAGATTCTTGACAGACACCGAAGCATAAAGGAATTGTTGGAAGAGACTTGATAGCGGTTGGATTTGGTGGAAGAAGCAAGGGAGGAATTTCTGAACCTGTATACGTCGAGGGAAGAGAATCCCGACGGAAGGGAATTAACTCGCACGGCTCGGAGTGCTAAGGGAGCACAAGCGTGGAGTGAACTCTTCGTTCGCGATACACTTCTAGAACGGATAACTTCGCTTAATGAAGACCCTTCTTCACCAGAGAACGCAGCTATTAGAAATAAGACAACTGTCTGAAACAGTGCTGGTGTTGGAGTGCAGAGTACCGGTGTGGGAGTGCAGAGCATCGGTGTGGCAGTGTAGAGCGTCGGTATGGGAGTGCAGCAAAGCACCAGTGTGGGAGTGCAGAGCACCAATGTGGGAATGCAAAGCGCTGGTGTGGGAGTGCAGAACAACGCCAGTGTGGGAGTGCAGAATAGCGTAGGTGTCGCAGTGCCGAACAGCGTCAGTGTCGCAATACTGAACAGTGCCCGTACACAAAATCAAGTAATAATGGCAGGACTAAAGGAGTTGCCAAAGTTTGATGGTAATGGAACGGCCGATCCAATCAGACACTATAAGACATGCGAAACAATTTGGACGACGAATGGCATAACCAACACAGATGAATGAGTCCTACAATTTTCGGCAACCCTAACGGGTGTAGCAATTGATTAGTTTGTGATGCGGATCCCCAAAAATTAACCACATGAGCGAGAGTTAAAAAGGAGTTTATCATCGAATTTCAATTGTTGTGCAACGACAATGAGATCGTAGCAGAAATAAACAACACAAAACAAGGGAAGAATGAAACAATTCGTGTATATGCCAGAAAATTAAAGAATTAATAAAAAAAATGGAAATTAAGCCGATAGATGGGCTGAAAAAATAATGGTTCATTGAAGGACTACGCCTAGAGTTGAGGAAGAAAATGAAGATTGTGCTGCCATCATCATACACCAAAGCATACGATCGGGCAATGAACTTAGAGAGTGAACAAAAAACAAAAAAGAAGAAGAAAAATAGCTCATCCGACTTAGATGACGTGTCTTCGGAAGAAGATAGCAGTGGTGATGAAAAGAGCAGTAAGAAGGTCCAAGCTCTTCAGAAGGATATGCTCCGAATAATGAAGAAATTTAAGAATATGCAAAAAGAGACGAAGCGAAACGAGCTATGGTGCATAGAATGTAAGACAGAAGGTCACACGAAGGGATCCTATCCAAACAACCAGTTCTGTGAGATCTGCCAAATTATGGGACATTCTACAAAAAAATGCCCCTACAATATGAAAACAAGAGGACCTCAACAAGTGCTTCTAACACAGGAGGCTTCCGCGTCAAGAGGGAGCAGAAATGCCAGCAACGAGGGTGCCACTCCGGGTGGGTACAAAAATAATAGAAGAGGGAAAAACAACAATACCAACAATAATAATGAGGGTCGTAGCCGAATTCAGTACGATACGAACGGTCGCCCGATTGTTCAATGCCGAGCATGCAATTTGTGGGGCCACTTTGCAAAGAACTGTACATCAACCAACACGCCAGAGTTGTTATGCAGATGGTGCAGTCCTAGAGATCATGAAGATGCCAAGTGCCCGAAATCAAGAGTGAATTTGATAAGCATCGGCGCGGACGAAGAAGTCTTGGCAATCACTTGTAAACAAGAAAAATTGTGCCTTGACCCGACGGACGAAAAGAAGAGAATGGAAGAAGTGCAGGCGGAAATTGAGAAAGCAACATAGACAGAGAAATTACAATTGAAGGATACTACTGGTACCTCAACAAGGAACTTGGCTGAGCAAAACATTATGCAGGTGATGCAAATGGAAGTCCTAATCAAATTAAGTGACCTTCTCACAATGCCCCAGTTATGGACAACCATTATGAATATGACACCATTGGCGATGGAGGAAATAGGAAAGGACGGTAGTGGACGACAGCAATAGACCCAATGTTACTGGTGCTTACGACAGGAAGACATCCGGCAATAGTCGAGATGGGTATTCTGGAAACCGTTCTAACAAACACAATTATAGATGGAGGATCAGGCGTGAATGTGTTACTAGAGGATGTATGGAAAAAATTAGGGCAACCTACGCTGTGGCCACCAACATTCCAGTTGCTCACGGTAGACTTGCATAGGATCAAACCGTTAGGAACCTTGAGGGCACAACCAGTAACTATTGGAATGCAGCCATTTTTATTGGACTTCGTGGTCATCCCATTGAAAAGAAAAGGACATGACACTATTCTGGGACGAAATTGGTTAGTGCAAGCAAAAGTAAAACATGATTGGAAACGAAATACCCTATCAATGGAGTGCGGAGGCAGAAGATTCATAATTGACTTGCACACACAAATGGTAGGTGAGGAAGCAATGTCATTAGACTCAGAAGGTGAATGCGAGAGCGACAATGAAGGAAAGAAGAGAATGGAACCGGACGAAAGAGTATTGAGATTAGAAGGAGGATTGAATAAGAACGACCTAGACTCGGTGAACTGCCTTTTCTACTGGCAGATAGAGGACTACGAACTCTTTCCGAGCTGTAATATGCTAAGGGTCGACGAAGGTGAGAAAGAAGAGGAAAATGAATGTTCGAAAGAATACAAAGAAGTAGAAGAACGAAAGGCGGATACGACTGGAGCTGAGGGGAAGAACATATAGTACGAATCCAGACAAATGAAAGATTCCACCGTCCGGTACACAATAAATGGACCGCGTAGAAAAAAAATGTTACGGCAAACCACAGATATAGTAGAAAGATGTTGGCAGCAAGGAAAACACATCATACGGTCTGCACAAGAAATAAAGAGGAAGGGCTTAATAAAAACTTCAGCAGTACAAAGTGAAAGTTCTAAAATCAAGAATACAGCTATTGACAGCAAGGAATAGCAGCCGACAAAATTTATGGTACGTGACATGGAAAGCCTAAAGGAAAGGTTGTATAATCTGAACAAACTCAAGGAGAAGCAGTTATTGGCACAATGGGCCATGGAGGTGATGCAGAACAGACACAAAGTGTGGCATGATAAACACCTAAGATTGAACAAGTTCCAACCAGGACAGCTGGTATTGAAGTATGACGGATGGAACAAAATCAAATCGGGAAAGTTTAAAGTCAAATGGGTCGGGCCATACCAAATCCGGGAAGTAGGTGATAACGGAGCAATAAAGCTATGGACATTGGACGCATAAGAAATTTCGGAAATGGTGAACGATTCGAAGTTAAAAATATATCATACACGAATTGTTCCGTCATCGACAAATAATGACGAGCAGTAGTGTTAAAAAAAAATTGAATTTTTTTTTAAAATTTTTTTTTTAAAAAAAGTAAAGTGCTGCGAGTGTACTGTGGACACCTGTTCTGTAGACACGGGGTGTCCCACGGACACAAGTTCCGCGGACACTTGTCTCGCGGACATGAAGTGTTCTATAGACATGTGGCTGTAGACCATGTGTCCCACGGGAGTTTGAGTTCCACAGTGGAGAGTTCCATAGATATTCCTGCGTGTGGATTTTTGCATTTTCGCAAATTGGGTTATATACATCCCGTGGACAGAGTAATTTCGTAGCGACAACATTCCCGTGGACAAAGTAATTCTGCAGCGACAACATTCCTATGGACAGAGTAATTTCGCAGCAACAACATTCTCGTGGACAGAGTAATTTCAGAGCGACAACATTCTCGTGGATTGTTTTACCTGTTCTCTGCGGCTCTACATTTCGTGTCAAATGAATGCAAGGGGTATTTTGTGTGAAGTTTAGTGGTGATGCAGTGACAACACTAATCTTCAGCTGTGGAAGGCAAAAGCATTAGAGCAATTAGGAGTGATAGAGAGATAGAACAGATGAAAGAGGCACAATAGCAGACGAGCAGAGGAAGGAGCCAAAAAAAAAAAATCGACGACAACTCAAAGATGTTCAGAATGAATAATGTATGATGTCGAGGGGAAGGAAAAGGCATAAACAGGTAAGAAACATAAGCGGTTGCCAAAGAGTGTGGGATCGGAAGAAAATCACAAAAATGGTGTGTTCCATGGAGCTTTGTGTGGCTTTGAAAGTGCTAATTTGGTCTTGGCGGCGGGGGCGCTGCCCCTCAACTCTGCCCTATATCACAACAGGGAGCACCTCTGGGGCACTGCCCCAGAACCTCGCAAGGGCGATGCCCCGTAGAATCCCAGTCGGTTTAGTTATCAGTTGTGGGAAGTGTAACCAGTTGATGAGACCTGGAGCTGCTGCAAGCATGGACTGGTTGCATACTAGAGGTGGAGAGAGCACTGGAGCAAGCCTTTCGAGAGGGATGTTACGCTTTGAGGCACTTGGAGTAGGTGTTGGACGCGAAGCTGTCTTGGTGGATGCATAGAGAGCTCGGGAGCAATTGATCATCCAGTTGAAGGCAGTAGAGTGACACTTGGCTAAGTGTATCCAAGAGTTGGAAGAGAAAGCGGCATAGGTGGCTATCAAGGTTAGCTTGACTAAGGAGACGGTATTGTGTTAGCAAAGGCTACAGATGCAACGTGGGTTGGAGACTAGTTTGGTGCAGGCACAGGACAAATATGAAAGTGAGGTGACAAAAACAGATCTATCTTGTTGTAGTTAATCAGTTAATGTATTTTGTTTGTTAATTTGTCTCGGATATTTTGTAATTGTCGTCCGGAGATGACTTTTTCTTTTGGGGGGGATGATGTCATCGGTAAATAGTGTAGTCGATGGGTTGATGTCATCGGTAAATAATGTGTAGCCGATGGGTTGATGTCATCAGTAAATATTGTGTAGCCAACGGGTTGATGTCGTCGGTAAATAATGTATAGCCGACAGGTTGATGTCATCGGTAAATATTGTGTAGCCAACGGGTAGATTAGCATGTAGTTGGTAATTATTGTGTGGCCGACATGTTGTCGATGGACCCCTTTGGGAAGGTTCTTCGGAAAGGTATATGTACACTGTTGGAAATCATTGTAATCATCATTGGAAACATTATGTAATCTCTTTGGCATATATGCAAATAATAAAAAGAATACTGTTGTTCTTGTTTATTGTCTGTATACATTAATCTATTTACCCCATACGGTAAACATTGTATTTGCATCATATCAATTTGCTGATTTTGCATATCATTATGTATGCTTTTTGGTAGTACATAATAATGTTTACACTTTCCATATGATGTTATTAGGTGGATCTTTAGGTATCTTGATCATTCTCAAATATTATATTACTTATGTAGTGGGAGTTCCTAAATGTATATGTTCTTCAATGATACATTTGGCATTTAGACCTTGTGCTTGCATGCTATGGGTTGTATTTGTTGATGGCATGAGGTTCATTTGTTATGGTTTGCATACGTATAGTTGGATGTGTTAGAACTTGTTGCGGATCAACTATGGAGATTATTTCTTGGCAGCTACCAATGCATATTTAATACTTTTGGATTGAGTGTTGTGTTGGGATATCACTTGAGGCAGGACATAAGCTTATCTGGGACAGATAGTGACGTCTCTTTGGATAACTTCTTATCTTTGTGCATTGACATTATGGAGAAAGAGAGTATTCATCATTGGGATGGTAGTCACCTTGTTTCTTATTGGAAGTATCTTGATGGAGCGCATAAAACACTTTTTTTTCTAGTGGAATAAAAGTTGGATACAAAGAGAAAATATTCGAACTTATTCTTGAAATAATGGAAAAGATGTAATAACACCAATGAAATCTCAACCAAAGAGTAATTCCACTAAGCACATTTAATCAGACAGTTTGCATACATCTCATTGTAGGCCTATCAATTCAAAGCTAAACTCCATATTGTTTCGCTTGTACTTATATATTCTCAAACTGAGTGTAGAGATTACTATTTTAGAAGCTAGCATAGCTTAAACTAAGTACACAACTAAAGTAAAAATTTCTTTTGAACTTATTACGGAAAATTCCTTGAACAGGTTTATCATTCAGCAGGAATAAATTTGATAGGCCTAGCACAGAATTCTCTGACTTAAAATATTAAAGGTATGAAATGGTCATATATACATGTGCGGATCTGGAACCATTTGCATTTGCTATTGGTGCATTCCTCCAGGGGATTGGCCGCCAATCATCATGGAAATTACTATTGCACCTTTGCTGTTGTATTTCTGGAACTGAATGTATTAGAATCTAAAATAATACAAAATGCACACTTAACACCTTTCGAAGCAGACATATCGTTCGAAGATTGATATACACAGAAAACTGTTGAAGCAATGACGAAATATTTTCCACTAACTTTCTGTGGCTGACTCGCTATCCAGAGTAGCTCTCACACCCGCACCCCGTTTACTCCCACATATTGAAGCTCTATGAAGCGGGAAGGCTTCCGATGGACATATAGGTGAAAACAATCCATAATTGCCTATCATTGGCAAATATAGGTATCACGCACTGCCACCCACAATAGCAATGATGGAGATTGTATTCCGGTCTATTCAAAGCCGCATTTTGTCTTCAACGATGCCTTTTCCTTGCTTTCAAAAAAACAGTACATCCCGAAGTGGTCCCTGCCCATTAGATTCAAAAACCCATTGTCGGAATGAATCGGCCCGATAACACTTTCCTGACCCACCCGCTGATAATAGAATTAGAGGGCAATCATAAAATATCGATTCATATTTCACCACTGACAATGATGTTTAGTTTAACTTCCACGGCAGAAGATTTATGCAATTTCTTTCCTCCTGAGCACATCTAATATTGTAAGACATATAAATCGGACCTTCATATCTCACATCAATAAAACGGACAGTCTGAACGAAGATGCGAACCTTCTACAAGTTCAGGTTTATATGTGACAGCCGATGCCCTCCATTAATGGGAGCTGATATGAACAAAGAAGAACATGATACATTATTGTTTAACACTGGCCACCTCTGTTATTCTCAAATTACTGTGAAAAAAATTCTGATTTTCTGCTTAAGAACCGGATTCATTCTTCCAAACTCCTGTATTGATCGTCCACTCGCAAAAATGGTCTTTAAGAGGTTCTCCTGATTGATAAATTTGAGAAAACTTTCCAATTAAATAGAATAATCATCAAATATCTTCTCCACTCCTACGGACAAATAAATAATATTACATTTTAATATGTTTATCCTCACCATAAGAAATGACATAATTAAAATTAGTCTTCTAAAGTCAGTCAATAATGATTAGTTCCTTTGGAATGAATTGTTGGAATCATTCGATTCAACTTTTGAATTGACCAATCAAATTTCAAATGTTTATATTTTTTCTAATTTGTCATTATTTTATAAATCATATTTTTCATTCATCTTATTAGACCATACTATTTCTCATAGGAGAAAATCCAATTTTCTCTTAGAAAAATATAAATATTTTCTAACAATAACAATATCATGCATAATGAATGCATTAATTACAACTTTATTTTTTGACAATTGTGAGTAGTGGGCTAACTGTTTATCTTTGTCATTTGTAAGAAATTAAAAATATTTTGTCATGCATTAATTACAACTTTACATTTTCCACATTTGTGACAAGTGGATTAACTTTTTAAAAAATAATCATTTTTATCTTCCACCTAATGAATGTCTAATCAATATTAATTATCACTATTTATTTTTCCAAATATAGAATTAAATGTTTTATATTGCTTGTTTTAAATATGTTGATTAGTTTTACATTGATGTTTTTTTTTTTATCATTTGTAAAATGTTATTTTTTTAAGTTTACATTATATTTTACTGGCTACTATTTTACAATTTTATTTTGTTTTT
Source organism: Cupressus sempervirens (assembly GCA_028749045.1). NCBI lineage: Eukaryota > Viridiplantae > Streptophyta > Pinopsida > Cupressales > Cupressaceae > Cupressus > Cupressus sempervirens. Next base: position 967,285,108 of record CM053792.1, on the reverse strand, counting down.
TAATTTATTTTTTATCATTTTACAAATTGTAAAACTAATACTATCTCTCAAAATAATTAAATATTTTGGTAGTTTGAATTAAGTAATGAAAAATTTATTTATTTTAAATCAAATATTTCAACTTATAATGAATTGGTAGAAATGACTAGTTCATTCATATAATATAACTTCTATTGTTATTCATATATTTTTTAAAATAATATAATTATCAATATTTTTTAAATTCTCTTCAACTCTCTCTATCATTCTACCTTTAATTGTCCATATAATAACATATCATTCTCTCTTTTTTAGCTCTCTCTTCATATCCTTTCTCTCTACCTATAGATCTATATTTCTCTTCTTTTCCAATTACTGGCAAGAACTTTGATGCATTGCATCTCTTGTTTAATATTACTTTTAATTTTTAAATATTAAATAATTAAACTTATTGTCAACATAAGATATTAAAGAGGATAAATTGTTTTATGTCACATTTTTGAGTTGCAATGTTAATGATTTAAATTTTATAATATAATTGTCTGAAATGTCAAAAATTGTTAGATTATACATATCGAGTGGGTTCGATCTTGCAAAATCATTTTCCTAGGGTTTTGCATGCTAGTACGAATTTTTTCCTAAAATTGTCTCTGGCTTTACACCTGTCATACCACATTAATTGCAGGAATATTAGGGGTTTTTATTATGGCTCCGGCCAACTTTAGCCCAGTAGGTGATACTGTTGTTGGAGTTACTACAACAGATGTTCATGGCGTCTCCTCTAAACAAATGGTCACGAAAGTTTGTTTCGAAAGTGTTTCACAAGGTAAGCATTCCCTTGATATTGTTCTTAACATCCACGAGTTTGATGATGCATGCAACTGGTTAGAGAAGCATACCTCAATGGGGTTTGCATGGAAGTGGACCTCTCTCGTGATCTCAAAGAAACCATTGACATTCAAGTCAAAGTGCACACCTTCACCTAGAAGGTGTTATATTTGACCATGTCAAACACTTGTTATCAGTGTCAATCAGCTGAGCATAAGATTAAGGACTTCCCTCTAGTCATGCCTCACAAGCCAGCTCCTATCAAAGAAATTTAGGACAAGCCAGTTGAAAATGTTAAGAAAGATGGGTGGACTGTGTTAGTTTGCAAAGGTAATACTTCCTTGTCCAAGCAACAAGGTTCCTCCTCTGCCCAGCCTTCGCTAGAGATTGTTCCTATTACCTATATTGTGACACCAAGCACACTAGTGGTTTCATCACCCATTTCAAACCTGATCAACCAAGGGATGGAGTCATTTGTGGGTGCTTCTCGATCCGCATGGGTTCGCATTCCTTAGGTGGCATCCATGGTGATCCCACTTGGGTCTCAGCCCTTGCGATGCTCTTGTAGCCCAGATGGTCGTGGAGAAAACTCTGATACTCCGGAGGAGCGGAGAATCGTCTCTAGTGGTGACTCTTCTCCAACCTTCCCCTTCAGTTCATTTTTGCATAACAACTTCTCCTCTGTTGGGGACGAAGAAGATATGCAAGAACTGTATCCATGAATTTTCTCTCATGGAATGTACAAGGTCTCACAGACCTCCCCTTCCAAATATTATGTGTGATATAATAGATATTGACTTGGATTCCTAGACATCCTTTCTCTACATGAAGTTAAGATTTCAGGGTTCTTGGTCAACCCTACTTGTCATGGTATTTGGCCAAACAACATGGTTTTTCTTTCCAACATGAAGCTGGTTGAGGTGGTGTAGTTACTCTTCTTTCACTTAGTTTATTTTCTTCTATTATTGCTCATGGTTATTACACCATGCACATGATTGTTTGGATTTTGTTGTCCTTCCATAATCATTCTTTTGGGATAGTTAATGTTTACGCTCCCAATGATGTTGTGGAACGATCCCATCTGTGAAGTTGGATGGCAGATTCTTTGTTACCTACCACTTGTGTTGTTTGTGGAGATTTCAATATGATTAAATTAGCCTCTGATAAAGATGGTATTCTGTCTTGGTGAACAGTTGGAGAAAGAGAATCCTAGTACTACATGCACAATAAATTAGGCCTTTTTTATCCCAATGCCCATTGTTGTCATTCTGGTGGTAGTTGGCATACTTGGTCTAATTTTAGAGTTGGCTCTAACATGGTCTTTAAAATACTTGATCGTGTGATGATATTTGCACAATATTTTTTCTCTTTTTTTGAAGAAATAGATTTGCTTGTCATTCCTCTGTTGGATGTGACCTTGTTAGATCATTTCCCCATTTTTTTTATTGTCACCTGGAAAATAGCTCAGAGGCATCCTTCCAAGACTTATTTTTTTCCTCCACACATCATTATTGAGTCATGATCCCACTACAACTCACATTTTGCACGTTTGGAACTTATAATCTCAACCCCACACCCATTTTGGATGGATTCAATGGTGGAATGACACTATTACTTGTACTACCAGATTTCTTTGGATCTATGGTAGCTAGCTTGCCCTGTACCATAGATGGTCCTATGAGGTCACCACCAAAGCTCTGTGTGCAACTTTAGAGGACTTGGCATTGAATCTGTTTGATCTAGACCTGCAAATTCAGCTTGGCAATCTCCACTATCAAAAGTAGGTTGCCAACAATTATCCCTCTAAGGGGGCACAAATCAAAGCCTATCTCCACTGGCTTGAAGTTGGTGACCAAGCCTCAAATAAATTCTTTCAAGCTCTCAAAGCTTAGCATACTTCAGTTGGGATTAAAAAAATTAAGGACAACAAATGTTCTCTACCCTTCTTGGCATTCTTCAAGCTTTGTTTGCCATTATGAAAAGGTTTTCATTGTCCAAGATCAACTATTGGAGCCCTTGTAGCTTTGAAGGAATGCACCACTGTGACTCCTAATCGCCTTGCGATTGAGCAGTATGCTTTCTATAAATAATTGCTTACTCTTAGTGACCTCAAGGAGATTATCTTTTCCATGGAAGATGACAAAGCACCTAGGTGCAATGGTTTCCCCTGAGAATTCTACAAAGCCTTTTGGGATTCCATTGGGGCATGCCTTCACAAGGTTTACCTAGAAGCTTTTCACTCTAAATCTTTAGGTAACCTTATCAACAAAGGCAATATCAAATTCATACCCAAGGCTAGTGATCCATAAGATATATGCAATTGGAGGTCTATCAGTTTGTTGAATGTCTCCTATAAGATCATAGCCAAAGTCTTGATGCTTAAAATATGACATCTCTTACCTCTAGTTGTTTGATCAGAACAGACATGCTTTATCAAATCCTATTATATCTTGGACAACATCATTGTCGTCTAGGAAGGCATAGAATGGGCTCATAGGTCTAAGCAGCGAGCTCTCTTTCTCAAAATTGATTTTGCCAAAGCTTATGATTGCATTGAATGGACCTTCATTCTTGCTATGCTAAAAGATTTAGGATTTGGACCTGTCTTTCTTCAATCTATCCAGATGCTTTTTGGAAGTGCTTTTGCTTGAATCACCATTAATGACAAACAATTTGAGGCCTTTGGCCTTTACAAATCTATTCTCTAGGGTTGTCATTTGGCTCCTGCTTTGTACTTCCTAGTTGTTGAAGGGTTCAGTTACTTGTTAGCCCATGCCATCTCCTCTAGTCGTGCTCAGGGCATTGCTCTTTCTAAGTCCCCCATTCAACTTGTTAATGGACACTTTGTTGATGATTCCTTCCTCACCCTCATTTATGACAAGGTCAATGTTTCCAATGTCCAATGGGGTAAGTGCACCAAGTTGTGGTGCCAAAAGGAGGTATAAGTGGATACCTTTTTTTCTAAAATTAGCAATTTCTGAACTTCAACAAGAATTTGAAGATAGTTACGCTCAAAATTTTAAGATATGACAAAAACAAAAGTAGTAGTCATTTGAATCTAGTTTCTAAACAACTATTTTTTTTTTCAAAATGGTTTAGTTTTAGGTCCTCAAAAAAGGGGGCCACAAAAAGTGGTACTGCTTATTACAAAAAAACATAACACGGTACAAAGTGTGGCCCCCCCAAAATTTTAGCTTTTTTTTTGAAATTTTTTAATCGCTCTAGTCAAAAGTTACTTAACACTATGTAGTTTATCCTTGATTTTTTGGGTAATTTTATAATGTGTATTTTTTTTTAATGAATTTTTTAACTAGACACATCCTAAAAATATGAACTATTTGTGTGCTCCCCCTAGAAATGATTGAAAACTAATCTAAAATCAAAACTTCTTTTTTTCAAAGTGTGTAGAATGGAGTCTAGTTTCTAAAAAACTAAGTTGTTGTAAAATTCGATGAACGAGCTAAAATCTACAACCCAATTAGTGCATGTTGGTTTTTGACAAAAAATGGACATACATTCAAAAGAAATTATAGATGAAAGGCTTGAAATAGTTCAAATTAAAAATAAATTATATGGTTATATAGCTAACACAGAGACCTACAATGTCATGTAACCTGATCTTATCGATGCTCAACCATGAGGAATCTTGAAGGAGAGCACACAAGAAAAATCAATCATTCTTGTATGTTTACAACAAAACATGTCTCAGACCAATTTATAGACTCCAAAAGTTGGGTTGGATCCCTAAGGAAAAACCAAGCCTTAGGCTTGGTAGAATGCAAAGGTTTAAATAGTGTGCATGTGCTATTTAAAGAATTTTAAATTTGAGTCTTAATAGTGTGTGCACGCTATAGTTTGCACGCACTATTGAGACCTAAATAGTGCATAAAGAGGGAAGAAAAGACACAAAGCAAGAGCAGGAGAGAGAGGGGGGGGATGGTTGTGTGTGTGTGTGTGTGTGTGTGTGTGTGTGTGTGTGTGTGTGTGTGTGTGTGTGTGAGAGAGAGAGAGAGAGAGAGAGAGAGAGAGAGTAGGGGATAAGAGAGGGGAGAGAGAGAGTATAGGTGGCAGAGAGAGTACGTGATGAGAGAGAGGAAGTGAGAGAGAGAGTAGGGGTGGCAAAGAGAGAGTACGGGATGGGAGAGAGAGATTGAGAGTAAGGGATGGGAGAGAGAGGAAGTGTGAGAGAGTGAGTAGGGGTGGAAGAGAGAGTATGGGATGGGAGAGAGAGATTAAGAGTGGGGGATGGTAAAGAGAGAGTAGGCAGTGGGAGAGGGAGTGAGAGAGGGAGAGAGAGAGAGAGGAAGATGGGAGTGTGTGTGTGAGAGAGTAGGGCATGGGAGAGAGTGTGAGAGAGAGTAGGGGTGGCAGAGAGAGAAAGTATGGGATGGGAGAGGGGAGAGAGAAGAGAGGATGGGGGAGAGAGAGTAGAGAGGGAGAGAGTGAGAGAGAGATAATAGGTGGTGGAAGAGGGAGTGGGAGAGGGAGAGAGAGGTGCGATGAGAGTGTGTGTGAGAGATCTAGAGAGTAGGGGATGGGAGAGGAGAGAGAAGGGGGATGGTAGTGTGTGGATGTGTGAAAGAGATAGAGTAGGAGATGGGAGAGGGGAGAGAGAGAGAGTAGGGGATGGGGGAGAGAGAGTATGTGGTGGGAGAGGGAGTGGGAGAGGGAGAGTGGGGGGAATAGGAATGTGTGTAAGAGAGAGAAAGTAGGGGATGGGAGAGAGAGGAAGTGTGAGAGAGAGTATGGGTGTTAGAGAGAGATTGAGAGTAGGGGATGGGGAGAGAGAGAGAGTATAGGATGGAAGAGAGAGATTGAGAGTAGGGGATGGGGGAGGGAGAGAGAGAGAGAGAGTAGGTGGTGGGAGATGGAGTGGGAGAGGGAGAGTGAGAGAGAGGAGGATGGGAGTGTATGTGTGAAAGAGAGAGAAGAGGGAATGGGAGAGGAGGGAGAGAGTAGCTCAAGAGAGAGTAGGGGATGGGAGAGAGAGTAGGTGGTGGGAGAGGGAGTGGGAGAGGGAGAGAGAGGGGGGATGGAAATGTGTGTGTGTGTGTGTGTGTGTGTGTGTGTGTGTGAAAGAGAGAGAGAGAGAGAGAGAAGGGGATGGGAGAGTGTGAAAATGTGAGAGAGAGTTAGGGGTGGTAGAGAGAGAATAGAGAGGGAGAGAGTGAGAGTCATAGAGAGAGAGAGAGAGTAGGCGGTGCGAGAGGGAGAGTGAGTGAGAGACAGAGTAGGGGATGAGAGAGGAGAGAGAGGGGGGATGGGTGTGTGTGTGTGAAAGAGAGAGAGTAGGGGATGGGAGAGGGGAGAGAGATAGAGAGAGAGTAGAGGATGGGAGAGAGAGAGTAGGTGGTGGGAGAGGGAGTGGGAGAGGGAGAGAGAGAGGGGTATGTGAGTGTGTGTAATAGAGAGAGTAGGGGATGGGAGAGAGTAGGGGATGGGGGAGAGAGTGAGAGTAGGGGATGGGAGAGAGAGAGTAGAGAGGGAGAGAGTGAGAGAGAGAGTAGAGAGGGAGAGAGTGAGAGAGTGAGAGAGAGAGATAGTAGGCAGTGGGAGAGGGAGTGGGGCGGGGAGAGAGAATGGGGATGGGAGTGTGTGCGAGAGATCTAGAGAGTAGGGGATGAGAGAGGAGAGAGAGGGGGGATGGGAGTGTGTGGGTGTGTGAAAGAGAGAGAGTAACCGATGGGAGAGGGGGGAGAGAGAGTAGGCGGTGGGAGAGGGAGTGGGAGAGGGAGAGAGAGAGTAGGGGATGTGAGAAAGTGTGAGAGTTTGAGAGAGAGTACAGGGTGGAAGATAGAGCTTGTATGGGATGGGAGAGAGAGAGAGTGAGAGTAGGGGATGGGAGAGAGTGTGAGAGAGATTAGGGGATGGGAGAGAGAGAGTGAGAGTAGAGGATGGGAGAGAGAGAGAGAGTGAGAGTAGAGGATGGGAGAGAGAGAGAGAGAGTAGAGAGGGAGAGAGAGAGAGAGAAAGTGAGAGAGAGATAGTAGGCAATGGGAGAGGGGGAGAGAAGGGGAATGGGAGTGTGTGTAAGGAAACTTGGCAACAAAGAATATAACCGTTTCCACATAACCCATAATAGATCTGAAATAAACACAAAATTAAAATCCACATGCAAGAGAATAGACAACATACCCACAAAATTGTGACACAAGATATACCCTGGGAAACCCTCATTGAGGGAAAAACCCAGCCTCCAAAAGCATCCATCACCATGTATTATTCAGCAAAAAAATACCATTGCCATACAACCATGGAAGCCTTCATGGCCATATCCACAATCGAGCAAACTATGTGAACAAGCATGAATCCACACATCCCATGCCATGCTTTCAACCTTCACAAATGTTCCCTTGGCTAACCTGTCAAGCCTTGTCCCGCTCGACTCTTTCCTTTTGTCTTCTCCTTGTCACTCTACAACAACTACCCTTGTGGCTGTTTATATAGTAGCAAGTCCCACAAAACCACTAAGTGGTATTACATAAACCATATGCTAAAACCATGTGCTACCTAACCCACTGACCCCACATTTAATATTGGGCATTTAATTCTTTTCCCCAATATTAAATAATTACATGAAATATTATCACAATGTTACAATACAACTCATCAAGAATATTCCATAGGAATCTTTACATGTTGCACGTCCATCTAGGTACAACATTACATAATAAAAAATAAAATAATAAAATAACAATATTATGCAATGTGTGCAACACCCATTATCTCAACAGTGTGTGTGAGAGATCTAGAGAGTAGGGTATGGGAGAGGAGAGAGAGTAGGGGATGGGAGACTTGAGAGAGAGTGAGAGAGAGTAGGGGATGCAAGAGAGAGAGTGAGAGAGAGAGAGTAGACAGTGGGAGAGGGAGAGCGAGAGAGAGAAGGGGATGAGAGAGAGAGAGAGAGAGAGAGAGAGAGAGAGAGAGAGTAGGGGATGGGAGAGAGAGTAGGTGGTGGGAGAGGGAGAGAGAGGGGGGGATGGGAGTGTGAGAAAGAGAGAGTAAGGGATGGGAGAGGAGAAAGGGTGAGAGAGTAGGGAATGGGAGAGAGAGAGAGAGAGAGTAGGTGGTGGGAGAGGGAGAGAGAGAGAGTGGGGAATGGGAGAGCGGAGAGAGAGTAGGGAGAGAGAGAGTAGGGGATGGGAGAGGGGAGAGAGAGTAGGGGATGGGAGAGAGAGAGTAGCCTGAGAGAGAGGGGGGATGAGAGTGTGTGAGACATAGAGAGTAGGGGATGGGAGAGGAGAGAGGGTGAGAGAGAGTAGGTGGTGGGAGAGAGAGAGAAAGAGAGAGAGAGTAGGGGATGGAAGAGGAGAGAGAGAGTAGGGGATGGGAGAGTGGAGAGAGAGAGAGTGAGATAAAGTAGGGGATGGGAAAGGATAGAGAGTGAGAGAGTAGGGGATGGTGTAGTGCCTGCCCCTAAGTCGCATTTCAGTCATCCTTGCCAAACTCTTTTAGGCCAATTTTATGTTTGATGATTAGTATTATTATTTTAGAGATTATCAGATGTTGTTTTACACTCAGTTTATTATATGATGAGATTACTTGGTATTCTATATTTCATGCATGTATGATGATTATTCAATGTTTTCAATTATCGATGATGATTAGTTAGATGGTTTATTATCACATGTGCTTTCTTATGGATACTTACCCCATACTACATGTGTATGGTGTGCGTGTTTGTTTTCTTTATGTATGGTGTTTCTGATGTGGTTAAGGAAGGGAGTCGTAGTCACCTGCTAGTCGGGATCTACACGATGCACCACTTCCTACCATTGTCTGTTTAGTTTAGAATATTGTGTTTGTACATGCGTGAATTTTATGCAGGTTACAGGTACCGAGTATCAACTTCCCTGAATTGCCAGGATGAGCGTACCCTATCGCATTATCTCAATGGTAAGAGAGGGGAGATAAACTCTTAAGTCCAAATCCTAAACCCTTTAGCCGATTGTCCTAATTGATAATTAGGACAAGTATTCGAGTTAAGTACCCTCTGAATGCATCAAATGATGTAATTTCGTGATTATAACCCTTTTGTTTGATTTAGTATGTGTTTTTCTATGATGGGTTTCAGTATGTTGTTTTATGAGTCCTTGGTGTACTTTCTATTAATTAAGTTTAATTAAAAAGATTAAATTAATGATTTAATTTAATGTGAATTATTATGTCACTTTAATATTTAATGGCATTTAATTAATTGAGAAATTATTTAAATAATAAGGAATTAAATTTGGAGATAAAAGCTTTAAGTCTAAATTTAGAACGTGATAATATTTAGTTAATTTAATAATAATATATTTAGAGTTCATTTTTAAATAAATGCTAAATATTATTATTATTTGAGTTAATAAATATTTTATCAATTAAGTTTCTAAAATAATTTAAAAAGTGAAAATATAATTATTTAATAAAAGATTCTAGTTCGCATGACTTGTGCATAAGATTAAATATAAGAAATAAATTAAAAAGATAAAATAAGAGAAAATTATAATCTTATTTTTAATTTCATAAAGTGCACATGAGATTAAAGTAATTAATTAATTTAAAATAGAAGTCAAGTGGAATATTAAATAAAGTTATTTAATAATTCAACTTAATGTGCATGAAAAGATGAATGCAAAATAAAATAAAAGATAATAAAGGTTAATTTGGGAGTTAACTTAGTTGTGCAAAGAGTCTTCTCGGGTGAACGCACAATTAGTGCCCCGATTTGAGGAGAAGACTTCTTATCACAACTTGGGAGGTTCATTTTTGGAGGGACACGAATTTGGACGAGAATTTTTGGGAGACAAATTTTGGAAGCGAATTTCAGAAGGCTAATACCAAGAAAGATTTCGAAAGAAGGTTATTGAAGAGGAGCGAATTCTCTTACAGTTCCTGGGGATTGCATAATAGCATCAGGATCAGGTAGGGTCTTGTGTTTTTGATCATCGATTAAATATGCAATTATCCTTTCCTGTCTTCTTCGTGTCTGGGGTTTGTAAATCCGAATTCTCTGTGTTGAAAGTTTTAACTTTCCAATATTGTAAATTATTAAATGCTTGTCAATATACTCGACATACGTAAAAATTAGAAGAGTGATTAAGAAATTCTTATTTGATAGATTAAAGAAATCTGAATTTAATCGGTGAAGGGTTAAATTTTAAACTTATAAATGAACATTGTAGATTGAAATTTGAATGGTTAATATTATTTTCTCTATCAGAATATATTTGTGAATGTTTATATAATATAAATGTGTATATATATATATATAACTATATATATATATATATATATATATATAACTATATATATATATATATATATATATATATATATATATATATATATATATATATATATATATATATATATATATATATATATATATATATATGTAAACAAATATATATATTATTAAAATCTAATTTATTGAAAATTGTTTTTGATAAATAAAACAATTTCTCTTAAAAGGGGCGATTTTAAAAATTAAGTTTAGAAGTTTCTTTTAAAAAAAAGAAATAATATATAAAAAAATAATAATAATAATAAATGAAGGTATGGGGGGGAGAGATTTACCCCGTGCCCCACCCCTTGTCGCCGTCGGCGACCAGTATCCTGCGTCGCAGGTACTCCGACGGCAGGGTACTTTGTACCCGGCCGCCGTAGGCCCTGCGAAGCAGGTACTGCGGCTCTGACGCCAAAAGCCTTTGAAAAAGGCTTTATTTTATTTTATTTTATTTTTATTTCGTTCGTTTTTCATGCGTTTCAAAACATGTTATTTTATGGTATTTTAAATAAAATTAAAATTCATAATATTAATTATTAATAATTTTATTAATAAATTTATATTATTATTAAATCAAAATTTTATTATTAAGTTATATTATAAATTAATAATTAAATAAATTATTAATTCATGAATAATAGTTAAATAAATTATTAATTAATTTAATTATATTTGATTTAATTAAAGATTAATTCTAAATTATTTTAAGATAGTAAATTTAATAGTAAGGATAATCATATATGTATTTTTAAGCCAATGAATTTTTGGGTTAACGTGTAAGTTAAACTGTGAACTTATTTTCTTGAAAACATACATTAAACTAGAAACAAAAATATTACATTTAACCTGATTACTTATGTTCAAATCAATCTAGCAGTGAGAATATGAACTATATTGTTTTGTTATACTGTCTATGCTTTTGGAGTTTTGGGTGGTCCTAGAGTGTTGACCAATTTTAGGTTGTTACCAGAGGCTCGGGATTGTGAATGTGATGTTATGATGATTGGATCTCGATCCTTTTTTTACCCAACCATGGTAATGTGATGGTATGCTCTATGATATGGATGTTTTACTATTTGTTATTGCTTTCCAGTTTCCTTGTGTGAAGTTGAGGTGTACGCATTTGAGTTACCTGACTTGACCATTTTGGAGTCTTCGATCAGTTTTGTGTTCTATCATTGGGATTCTTTCTGGTTGGTCGTTGGAGAACCATGGGATATTGTGATTTATCATTGATGCTTTCAGTTGCTGATAGAGAACTGTTGTGATCATCATGATTATTATTTGATGCTTATCAGTTGCTCATGGAGAACTGATGTGATTATTGTGAATTATATTTATGATTTTTTTCAGTTGCTTGTATAGGACTGAGGTGATTTTATTATGATTCTTTGATTTCATGAGCCTAGGGTAGGTTATCTATGTGTAGTGTCGGGAAGTGGCTTGCAATGAGGGACGGGAGACCCGAAGTGGCTCTGGGGATGACTCATTGTAAGTTGTTTGTTTTAATAAGTGAAAACATCTCACCTAAATACTGACTTAAATGAACCTAATAAGATAACTGTATGTGCTCTCCCATGCCTTAAGTGCTAGTACAGACTAGGATGGGGTAGAAAGAACGCTTGGTTGCGACCTTGCATTCCATAGTATGCCTTGTCAGTATGAGAGGATACTAGTGGCCGCAGGATTACTACGGACCCGAGATTCCTGAGGGATTGCTCGGGTAACTTCCAATGTGATTCATGTGATGACACTTTCCCGCCTGCATAGTAGGTTTCCTATGTGTCTTTGTGGTGCCTCTGGGTCTAGATGTCTATCTATGTTGGAACCTTTGAGTTAGTATACTTTTAGGATTCCCCAGACTTAGAGAGTACTTGTGTTTTGTGTTTTGATATCTTGTTTGGGACTTGAGACTATCTCCTCAGCGCGGTGGGAGTGGACCATTTAGGTTCCACGTGGTCGGGTGGTAGTGCTTTTACTCTTACCATTTGAGATCCGTCTGGTGCTACCATGGCTGGAGCTTCTTGGGATGCTTGTTCATAATGTTTAGGTGATGTGTTCTACTTTGGAGGATCATCTTATGCTTTATTCTCACATGTTAGAATTCTTTATGCGTATGTGGTAGCATGTTAGATTTCTTTATGCATATAAGGTAGTATGTTTTAGGAGTGATGTCCCTATTGCTATATTACCGATGATCTCTTCGGTGACTTGGGATGTTACGTGTGAGGGATGGCTAGGGCCCATGATGGTCTAATGATGTTATTGATGGTTGGGAGGAACCGCACACTTAGATTAGTTGTGTTTTATGATAGATGTTTTATCATTATGGATGTATGGATGTATCAAGTATGTTATTAGTTTCATTTATTTTACTATACTTTGTATCGTGGATTTGAGGATGATGTATCTTTATCTTTACATATGTATATTCTTTTAAGCCTTTCATACCCTGTGACATGTACAGTGGATGATTGAGCATTCCAAATTAATTTGCCAAGAGGCATTCAGAACAAATGTATATTGTGGGCATTGGACTTTTGTATTATTCTTTCATGTGGATGTGGTAGTTGTTAGACTTAGAATTAATTAAATTTAAAAGTAACTCAACATCTTGGGATCCTTAAGGAATGTAACCTGTTATGTATGATTGTTGATGATTACATGTTATTGCTTCCGCTACTATGTGTTTGATGTGTATGTTATACATTCTTACTTTTAAAAAAAAAAAAATGTTTAGCAAACTTAGTAAAACTTTAGGTTAATTCTTTTGGATCTCTTGGCAGGGCGTTACATATGGTATCAGAGCCCAAGTTTCTACATTGGGAGCTTTGGGTATATTGGAACGCAACTAGTGTTAACTAATTGAAGAAAAATGAAAACTTTCAACTGTTATGTGTATCTCTTTCAAACTGAAATTTGAAACTAGTTGAACTGAAACATGATGTAAACTATTAGTTGCATATTTTTTTTCATACTTCAATACTTAGACTTCAAAACTGAAATTATACTTAAACATAATTTATAGGTAAACTGAAAATTGAAACTATCTTGTTTGCAAAACATGTGTCTTTTATCTAGGTGTTTCAGTAGTATGTTTCATGGTTATTATAGCATCTTGTGTCTTGGATATTATTGTAGGATGGTATCTAGGACGAGATCTTCCATTAGAGGCCGTAGCCTTGGCCGTGGCAGAGGCCGTGGATGAGGCAGAGATATTAGTGTTCATGATTCTATCCACGAGAGCCCCATTCAGGAAGAGAATAGGGAAGAGCATGTCAGTGAGCATCAGGAAGAGAACCATAGGGAGGAGCATGCTGACTCGGAGGAGGTTGACATGAGGCAAATGATGTGAACCATCATTGATTGCCTACCTCCTGTTCATGATCAAGATAGAGCACATCGGGCAGGACATGAGCATAGACCTAGGTCTAGGAGCCCTCTGAGGGATCGACATAGATCCATTGTATCTTCACAGATGAAGGACCTTCAGAGGTCCAAGGTCAAGCCCTTTAATGGGCTGGGTTCTGGATATGTAGCTGAGCAGTGGCTTATTGCCCTTGACAGGATTTTTGCTATGCAGGACTTTGACAGTAATGTCAAAGCGAGGTTTGCTATCACCAACCTAGAGTTCTTTGGGGCCACTTGGTGGACAATCGAGGAAAAGAAGTTGGGCTTAACCATGAATAGTGTCACATGGGAGTTATTCTTAGAGAGCTTTCGTGAGCGATTCCTACTAGAGGAATGGAAGTAGCATAGAGCAGATGAGTTCCATAACCTAAGACAGTACACTATGAACGTTATAGAGTATGAGTGCAAGTTCTTTGAGCTCATGCCCTTTTCAGGATTCAGTGACAACCTAGCACAGTTGGCACAACATTTCATTAGAGGTTTGAACAACCGTTTAATTGGGGGTGTTAAGGTGTTTAAACCTAAAACCCTCAAGGATGCGGTACATCGAGCCATCCTTGTAGAGCAGAGTGTGAACTTAGGACATGGGGGTTTTGTAGGAGCACCTTCAGCATCAGGATTGAAGGGTGGTCAGGGAGCAGGTGGCATTAGGAAACCTCCTTCAGGGGGTAATCAGCGACAGGAAGGAACTTATCCTCCAGCATAGAATGGTGGTGATGGTTCCAATGCTAAGAACTATCACAAGACTCATCGCAACAACCCCAACCAGTATGATCGGTCATCTCAGAGTGTTCAGTCTTATCCTAGTGGGGGTAGTTTTCAGCAGTCTAGTGCACCTAGAGTTCAGAGGAGCTTTGATGGAGAGTGTTTCACATGTGGACAACGTGGACACAAATCATCTCATTGCGCTCAAAGGAAACCACAGTTCTCAGGCCAAGGACCCGCAGCTTCAGAACCTACAGTTGGTGGCATGGGTAGAGCCCAGAGAGTGTACGCAGTGGAGTCTTATCCTCCTACAAGGGGAAAGGGTCCAATGGGACCCACACAGTGAGTCCTTAGTTTTTCTTTTATTGTAGGCTTCCAGGAGTAAGCCTAAGTCTTGGGGGGTGGATGTAGGGCCTGCCCCTAAGTCGCATTTCAATCATCCTTGCCAAACTCTTTTAGGCCAATTTTATGTTTGATGATTAGTATTATTATTTTAGAGATTATCAGATGTTGTTTTACACTCAGTTTATTATATGATGAGATTACTTGGTATTCTATATTTCATGCATGTATGATGATTATTCAATGTTTTTAATTATCGATGATGATTAGTTAGATGGTTTATTATCACATGTGCTTTCTTATGGATACTTACCCCATACTACATGTGTATGGTGTGCCTGTTTGTTTTCTTTATGTATGGTGTTTCTGATGTGGTTAAGGAAGGGAGTCGTAGTCACCTACTAGTCGGGATCTACACGATGCACCACTTCCTGCCATTGTCTGTTTAGTTTAGAATATTGTGTTTGTACATGCGTGAATTTTATGCAGGTACCAGGTATCGACTTCCCTGAATTGCCAGGATGAGCGTACCCTATCGCATTATCTCAATGGTAAGAGAGGGGAGATAAACTCTTAAGTCCAAATCCTAAACCCTTTAGTCGATTGTCCTAATTGATAATTAGGACAAGTATCTGAGTTAAGTACCCTCCGAATGCATCAAATGATGTAATTTCGTGATTATAACCCTTTTGTTTGATTTAGTATGTGTTTTTCTATGATGGGTTTCAGTATGTTGTTTTATGAGTCCTTGGTGTACTTTCTATTAATTAAGTTTAATTAAAAAGATTAAATTAATGATTTAATTTAATGTGAATTATTATGTCACTTTAATATTTAATGGCATTTAATTAATTGAGAAATTAATTAAATAATAAGGAATTAAATTTGGAGATAAAAGCTTTAAGTCTAAATTTAGAACGTGATAATATTTAGTTAATTTAATAATAATATATTTAGAGTTCATTTTTAAATAAATGCTAAATATTATTATTATTTGAGTTAATAAATATTTTATCAATTAAGTTTCTAAAATAATTTAAAAAGTGAAAATATAATTATTTAATAAAAGATTCTAGTTCGCATGACTTGTGCATAAGATTAAATATAAGAAATAAATTAAAAAGATAAAATAAGAGAAAATTATAATGTTATTTTTAATTTCATAAAGTGCACATGAGATTAAAGTAATTAATTAATTTAAAATAGAAGTCAAGTAGAATATTAAATAAAGTTATTTAATAATTCAACTTAATGTGCATGAAAAGATGAATGCAAAATAAAAGAAAAGATAATAAAGGTTAATTTGGGAGTTAACTTAGTTGTACAAAGAGTCTTCTCGGGTGAATGCACAATTAGTGCCCCGATTTGAGGAAAAGACTTCTTATCACAACTTGGGAGGTTCATTTTTGGAGGGACACGAATTTGGACGGGAATTTTTGGGAGACAAATTTTGGAAGCGAATTTCAGAAGGCTAATACCGAGAAAGATTTCGGAAGAAGGTTATTGAAGAGGAGCGAATTCTCTTACAGTTCCTGGGGATTGCATAATAGCATCAAGATCAGGTAGGGTCTTGTGTCTTTGATCATCGATTAAATATGCAATTATCATTTCCTGTCTTCTTCGTGTCTGGGGTTTGTAAATCCGAATTCTCTGTGTTGAAAGTTTTAACTTTTCAATATTGTAAATTATTAAATACTTGTCAATATACTCGACATACGTAAAAATTAGAAGAGTGATCAAGAAATTCTTATTTGATAGATTAAAGAAATCTGAATTTAATCGGTGAAGGGTTAAATTTTAAACTTATAAATGAACATTGTAGATTGAAATTTGAATGGTTAATATTATTTTCTCTATCAGAATATATTTGTGAATGTTTATATAATATAAATGTGTGTGTGTGTGTGTGTATATATATATATATATATATATATATATATAACTATATATATATATATATATGTAAACAAATATATATATTATTAAAATCTAATTTATTGAAAATTGTTTTTGATAAATAAAATAATTTCTCTTAAAAGGGGCGATTTTAAAAATTAAGTTTAGAAGATTCTTTTTTAAAAATGAAATAATATATAAAAATAATAATAATAATAATAAATAAAGGTATGGGGGGGCAGGGATTTACCCCGTGCCCCACCCCCTGTCGCCGTCGGCGACCAGTATCCTACGTCGCAGGTACTGCGATGGCAGGGTACTTTGTACCCGACCGCCGCAGGCCCTACGAAGCAGGTACTGCGGCTCTGACGCCAACAGCCTTTGAAAAAGGCTTTCTTTTATTTTATTTTTATTTCATTCGTTTTTCATGCGTTTCAAAACATGTTATTTTATGGTATTTTAAATAAAATTAAAATTCATAATATTAATTTTTAATAATTTTATTAATAAATTTATATTATTATTAAATCAAAATTTTATTATTAAGTTATATTATAAATTAATAATTAAATAAATTATTAATTCATGAATAATAGTTAAATAATTATTAATTAATTTAATTATATTTGATTTAATTAAAGATTAATTCTAAATTATTTTAAGATAGTAAATGTAATATTAAGGATAATCTTATATGTATTTTTGAGCCAATGAATTTTTGGGTTAACGTGTAGGTTAAACTGTGAACTTATTTTCTTGAAAACATACATCAAACTAGAAACAAAAATATTACATTTAACCTGATTACTTATGTTCAAATCAATCTAGCAGTGAGAATATGAACTATATTGTTTTGTTATACTGTCTATGCTTTTGGGGTTTTGGGTGGTCCTAGAGTGTTGACCAGTTTTAGGTTGTTACCAGAGGCTCGGGATTGTGAATGTGATGTTATGATGATTGGATCTCGATCCTTTTTTTACCCAACCATGGTAATGTGATGGTATGCTCTATGATATGGATGTTTTACTATTTGTTATTGCTTTCCAGTTTCCTTGTGTGAATTTGAGGTGTACACATTTGAGTTACCTGACTTGACCATTTTGGAGTCTTCGATCAGTTTTGTGTTCTATCATTGGGATTCTTTCTAGTTGGTCGTTGGAGAACCATGGGATATTGTGATTTATCATTCATGCCTTCAGTTGCTGATAGAGAACTGTTGTGATCATATGATTATTATTTGATGCTTATCAGTTGCTCATGGAGAACTGATGTGATTATTGTGAATTATATTTATGATGTTTTTCAGTTGGTTGTATAGGACAGAGGTGATTTTATTATGATTCTTTGATTTCATGAGCCTAGGGTAGGTTATCTATGTGTAGTGTCGAGAAGTGGCTTGCAATGAGGGACGGGAGACCCGAAGTGGCTCTGGGGATGACTCATTGTAAGTTGTTTGTTTTAATAAGTGAAAACATCTCACCTAAATACTGACTTAAATGAACCTAATAAGATAACTGTATGTGCTCTCCCATGCCTTAAGTGCTAGTACAGACTAGGATGGGGTAGAGAGAACGCTTGGTTGCGACCTTGCATTCCATAGTATGCCTCGTCAGTATGAGAGGGTACTAGTGGCCGCAGGATTATTGGGGACCCGAGATTCCTGAGGGATTGCTCAGGTGACTTCCAATGTGATTCATGTGATGACACTTTCCCACTTGCATAGTAGGTTTCCTATGTGTCTTTGTGGTGCCTATGGGTCTAGATGTCTATCTATGTTGGAACCTTTGAGTTAGTGTACTTTTAGGATTCCCCAGACTTAGAGAGTACTTGTGTTTTGTGTTTTGATATCTTGTTTGGGACTTGAGACTATCTCCTCAGCGCGGTGGGAGTGGACCATTTAGGTTCCACGCGGTCTGGTGGTAGTGCTTTTACTCTTACCATTTGAGATCCGTCTGGTGCTACCATGGCTGGAGCTTCTTGGGATGCTTGTTCATAATGTTTAGGTGATGTGTTCTACTTTGGAGGATCATCTTATGCTTTATTCTCGCATGTTAGAATTCTTTATGCGTATGTGGTAGCATGTTAGATTTTTTTATGCATATAAGGTAGTATATTTTAGGAGTGATGTCCCTATTGCTATACTACCAATGATCTCTTCAGTGACTTGGGATGTTACGGGTGGCGGATGGCTAGGGCCCATGATGGTCTAATGATGTTATTGATGGTTGGGAGGAACCACACACTTAGATTAGTTGTGTTTTATGATAGATGTTTTATCATTATGGATGTATGGATGTATCAAGTATGTTATTAGTTTCATTTATTTTACTGTACTTTGTATCGTGGATTTGAGGATGATGTATCTTTATCTTTACATATGTATATTCTTTTAAGCCTTTCATACCCTGTGACATGTACAGTGGATGATTGAGTATTCCGAATTAATTTTCCAAGAGGCATTCGGAACAAATGTATATTATGGGCATTGGACTTTTGTATTATTCTTTCATGTGGATGTGGTAGTTGTTAGACTTAGAATTAATTAAATTTAAAAGTAACTCAACGTCTTGGGATCCTTAAGGAATGTAACCTGCTATGTATGATTGTTGATGGTTAAATGTTATTGCTTCCGCTACTATGTGTTTGATGTGTATGTTATAAATTCTTACTTTAAAAAAAAAAAAAATTTAGCAAACTTAGTAAAACTTTAGGTTAATTCTTTTGGATCTCTTGGCGGGGCGTTACATATGGTATCAGAGCCCAAGTTTCTACATTGGGAGCTCTGGGTATATTGCAACGCAACTAGTGTTAACTAATTGAACAAGAACGAAAACTTTCAACTGTTATGTGTATCTCTTTCAAACTGAAATTTGAAACTAGTTGAACTGAAACATGATGTAAACTATTAGTTGCATATTTTTTTTCATACTTCAATACTTAGACTTCAAAACTGAAATTATACTTAAACATAATTTATAGGTAAACTGAAAATTGAAACTATCTTGTTTGCAAAACATGTGTCTTTTATCTAGGTGTTTCAGTAGTATGTTTCATGGTTATTATAGCATCTTGTGTCTTGGATATTATTGTAGGATGGTATCTGGGATGAGATATTCCATTAGAGGCCATAGCCTTGGCCGTGGCAGAGGCTGTGGATGAGGCAGAGATATTAGTGTTCATGAGTCTATCCACGAGAGCCCCATTCAGGAAGAGAATAGGGAAGAGCATGTCAGTGAGCATCAGGAAGAGAACCATAGGGAGGAGCATGCTGACTCGGAGGAGGTTGACATGAGGCAAATGATGCGAACCATCATTGATCGCCTACCTCCTATTCATGATCAAGATAGAGCACATCGGGTAGGACATGAGCATAGACCTAGGTCTAGGAGCCCTCTGAGGGATCGACATAGATCCATTGTATCTTCACAAATGAAGGACCTTCAGAGGTCCAAGGTCAAGCCCTTTAATGGGCTGGGTTCTGGATATGTAGCTGAGCAGTGGCTTATTGCCCTTGACAGGATTTTTGCTATGCAGGATTTTGACAATAATGTCAAAGCGAGGTTTGCTATCACCAACCTGGAGTTCTTTGGGGCCACTTGGTGGACAATCAAGGAAAAGAAGTTGGGCTTAACCATGAATAGTGTCACATGGGAGTTATTCTTAGAGAGCTTCCGTGAGCGATTCCTACCAGAGGAATGGAAGCCGCATAGAGCAGATGAGTTCCATAACCTAAGACAGTACACTATGACCGTTATAGAAGTATGAGTGCAAGTTCTTTGAGCTCATGACCTTTTCAGGACTCAGTGACAACCTAGCACAGTTGGAACAACATTTCATTAGAGGTTTGAACAACTGTTTAATTGGGGGTGTTAAGGTGTTTAAACCTGAAACCCTCAAGGATGCGGTACATCGAGCTATCCTTGTAGAGCAGAGTGTGAACTTAGGACATGGGGGTTTTGTAGGAGCACCTTCAGCATCAGGATTGAAGGGTGGTCAGGGAGCAGGTGGCATTAGGAAACCTCCTTCAGGGGGTAATCAGCGACAGGAAGGAACTTATCCTCCAGCACAGAATGGTGGTGATGGTTCCAATGCTAAGAACTATCACAAGACTCATCGCAACAACCCCAACCAGTATGATCGGCCATCTCAGAGTGTTCAGTCTTATCCTAGTGGGGGTAGTTTTCAGCAGTCTAGTGCACCTAGAGTTCAGAGGAGCTTTGATGGAGAGTGTTTCACATGTGGACAACGTGGACACAAATCATCTCATTGTGCTCAAAGGAAACCACAGTTCTCAGGCCAGGGACCCGTAGCTTCAGAACCTACAGTTGGTGGCATGGGTAGAGCCCAGAGAGTGTACTCAGTGGAGTCTTATCCTCCTACAAGGGGAAAGGGTCCAATGGGACCCGCACAGTGAGTCCTTAGTTTTTCTTTTGTTGTAGGCTTCCAGGAGTAAGCCTAAGTCTAGGGGGGGTGGATGTAGTGTCTGCCCCTAAGTCACATTTCAGTCATCCTTGCCAAACTCTTTTAGGCCAATTTTATGTTTGATGATTAGTATTATTATTTTAGAGATTATCAGATGTTGTTTTACACTCAGTTTATTATATGATGAGATTACTTGGTATTCTATATTTCATGCATGTATGATGATTATTCAATGTTTTCAATTATCGATGATGATTAGTTAGATGGTTTATTATCACATGTGCTTTCTTATGGATACTTACCCCATACTACATGTGTATGGTGTGCGTGTTTGTTTTCTTTATGTATGGTGTTTCTGATGTGGTTAAGGAAGGGAGTCGTAGTCACTTGCTAGTCGGGATCTATATGATGCACCACTTCCTGCCATTGTCTGTTTAGTTTAGAATATTGTGTTTGTACATGCGTGAATTTTATGCAGGTTGCAGGTACCGGGTATCGACTTCCCTGAATTGCCAGGATGAGCGTACCCTATCGCATTATCTCAATGGTAAGAGAGGGGAGATAAACTCTTAAGTCCAAATCCTAAACCCTTTAGTCGATTGTCCTAATTGATAATTAGGACAAGTATCCGAGTTAAGTACCCTCCGAATGCATCAAATGATGTAATTTCGTGATTATAACCCTTTTGTTTGATTTAGTATGTGTTTTTCTATGATGGGTTTCAGTATGTTGTTTTATGAGTCTGGTGTACTTTCTATTAATTAAGTTTAATTAAAAAGATTAAATTAATGATTTAATTTAATGTGAATTATTATGTCACTTTAATATATAATGGCATTTAATTAATTGAGAAATTATTTAAATAATAAGGAATTAAATTTGGAGATAAAAGCTTTAAGTCTAAATTTAGAACGTGATAATATTTAGTTAATTTAATAATAATATATTTAGAGTTCATTTTTAAATAAATGCTAAATATTATTATTATTTGAGTTAATAAATATTTTATCAATTAAGTTTCTAAAATAATTTAAAAAGTGAAAATATAATTATTTAATAAAAGATTCTAGTTCGCATGACTTGTGCATAAGATTAAATATAAGAAATAAATTAAAAAGATAAAATAAGAGAAAATTATAATCTTATTTTTAATTTCATAAAGTGCACATGAGATTAAAGTAATTAATTAATTTAAAATAGAAGTCAAGTGGAATATTAAATAAAGTTATTTAATAATTCAACTTAATGTGCATGAAAAGATGAATGCAAAATAAAAGAAAAGATAATAAAGGTTAATTTGGGAGTTAACTTAGTTGTGCAAAGAGTCTTCTCGGGTGAACGCACAATTAGTGCCCCGATTTGAGGAGAAGACTTCTTATCACAACTTGGGAGGTTCATTTTTGGAGGGACACGAATTTGGACGGGAATTTTTGGGAGACAAATTTTGGAAGCGAATTTCAGAAGGCTAATACCAAGAAAGATTTCGGAAGAAGGTTATTGAAGAGGAGCAAATTCTCTTACAGTTCCTGGGGGTTGCATAATAGCATCAGTATCAGGTAGGGTCTTCTGTTTTGATCATCGATTAAATATGCAATTATCCTTTCTTGTCTTCTTCGTGTCTGGGGTTTGTAAATCCGAATTCTCTATGTTGAAAGTTTTAACTTTTCAATATTGTAAATTATTAAATGCTTGTCAATATACTCGACATACGTAAAAATTAGAAGAGTGATCAAGAAATTCTTATTTCATAGATTAAAGAAATCTGAATTTAATCGGTGAAGGGTTAAATTTTAAACTTATAAATGAACATTGTAGATTGAAATTTGAATGGTTAATATTATTTTCTCTATCAGAATATATTTGTGAATGTTTATATAATATAAATGTGTGTGTGTGTGTATATATATATATATATATATATATGTAAACAAATATATATATATTATTAAAATCTAATTTATTGAAAATTGTTTTTGATAAATAAAACAATTTCTCTTAAAAGGGGCGATTTTAAAAATTAAGTTTAGAAGTTTCTTTTAAAAAAATGAAATAATATATAAAAAAATAATAATAATAATAAATAAAGGTATGGGGGGGGAGGGATTTACCCCGTGCCCCACCCCCTGTCGCCGTCGGCGACCAGTATCCTGCGTCGCAGGTACTGCGATGGCAGGGTACTTTTTACCCAACCGCCGCAGGCCCTGCGAAGCAGGTATTGCGGCTCTTGACCCGACAGCCTTTGAAAAAGGCTTTCTTTTATTTTATTTTATTTTTATTTCGTTCGTTTTTCATGCGTTTCAAAACATGTTATTTTATGGTATTTTAAATAAAATTAAAATTCACAATATTAATTATTAATAATTTTATTAATAAATTTATATTATTATTAAATCAAAATTTTATTATTAAGTTATATTATAAATTAATAATTAAATAAATTATTAATTCATGAATAATAGTTAAATAAATTATTAATTAATTTAATTATATTTGATTTAATTAAAGATTAATTCTAAATTATTTTAAGATAGTAAATTTAATATTAAGGATAATCTTATATGTATTTTTGAGCCAATGAATTTTTGGGTTTACGTGTAGGTTAAACTGTGAACTTATTTTCTTGAAAACATACATTAAACTAGAAACAAAAATATTACATTTAACCTGATTACTTATGTTCAAATCAATCTAGCAGTGAGAATATGAACTATATTGGTTTGTTATACTGTCTATGCTTTTGAAGTTTTGGGTGGTCCTAGAGTGTTGACCAGTTTTAGGTTGTTACCAGAGGCTCGAGATTGTGAATGTGATGTTATGATGATTGGATCTCGATCCTTTTTTTACCCAACCATGGTAATGTGATGGTATGCTCTATGATATGGATGTTTTACTATTTGTTATTGCTTTCCAGTTTCCTTGTGTGAAGTTGAGGTGTACGCATTTGAGTTACCTGACTTGACCATTTTGGATTCTTCGATCAGTTTTGTGTTCTATCATTGGGATTCTTTCTGGTTGGTCGTTGGAGAACCATGGGATATTGTGATTTATCATTGATGCCTTCAGTTGCTGATAGAGAACTGTTGTGATCATCATGATTATTATTTGATGCTTATCAATTGCTCATGGAGAACTGATGTGATTATTGTGAATTATATTTATGATGTTTTTCAGTTGGTTGTATAGGACAGAGGTGATTTTATTATGATTCTTTGATTTCATGAGCCTAGGGTAGGTTATCTATGTGTAGTGTCGGGAAGTGGCTTGCAATGAGGGACGAGAGACCCGAAGTGGCTCTGGGGATGACTCATTGTAAGTTGTTTGTTTTAATAAGTGAAAACATCTCACCTAAATACTGACTTAAATGAACCTAATAAGATAACTGTATGTGCTCTCCCATGCCTTAAGTGCTAGTACAGACTAGGATGGGGTAGAGAGAACACTTGGTTGCGACCTTGCATTCCATAGTATGCCTCGTCAGTATGAGAGGATACTAGTGGCCGCAGGATTACTACGGACCCGAGATTCCTGAGGGATTGCTCGGGTAACTTCCAATTTGATTCATGTGATGACACTTTCCCGCCTGCATAGTAGGTTTCCTATGTGTCTTTGTGGTGCCTCTGGGTCTAGATGTCTATCTATGTTGGAACCTTTGAGTTAGTGTACTTTTAGGATTCCCCAGACTTAGAGAGTACTTGTGTTTTGTGTTTTGATATCTTGTTTGGGACTTGAGACTATCTCCTCAGCGCGGTGGGAGTGGACCATTTAGGTTCCACGCGGTCGGGTGGTAGTGCTTTTACTCTTACCATTTGAGATCCGTCTGGTGCTACCATGGCTGGAGCTTCTTGGGATGCTTGTTCATAATGTTTAGGTGATGTGTTCTACTTTGGAGGATCATCTTATGCTTTATTCTCACATGTTAGAATTCTTTATGCGTATGTGGTAGCATGTTAGATTTCTGTATGCATATAAGGTAGTATGTTTTAGTTGTGATGTCCCTATTGCTATACTACCGATGATCTCTTCGGTGACTTGGGATGTTACGTGTGGGGGATGGCTAGGGCCCATGATGGTCTAATGATGTTATTGATGGTTGGGAGGAACTGCACACTTAGATTAGTTGTGTTTTATGATAGATGTTTTATCATTATGGATGGATGTATCAAGTATGTTATTAGTTTCATTTAATTTACTGTACTTTGTATCGTGGATTTGAGGATGATGTATCTTTATCTTTACATATGTATATTCTTTTAAGCCTTTCATACCCTGTGACATGTACAGTGGATGATTGAGCATTTCGAATTAATTTGCCAAGAGGCATTCAGAACAAATGTATATTGTGGGCATTGGACTTTTGTATTATTCTTTCATGTGGATATGGTAGTTGTTAGACTTAGAATTAATTAAATTTAAAAGAAACTCAACGTCTTGGGATCCTTAAGGAATGTAACCTGTTATGTATGATTGTTGATGATTACATGTTATTGCTTTCGCTACTATTTGTTTGATGTGTATGTTATACATTCTTACTTAAAAAAAAAAAAAAAAAAATTAGCAAACTTAGTAAAACTTTAGGTTAATTCTTTTGGATCTCTTGGCGGGGCGTTACAGATGGGACAGAGAGAGTGAGAGAGAGAGTAGGCGATGGGAGAGGGAGTAGGAGAGGGAGAGTGAGAGAGAGAGTAGGGGATGGGAGATGATGGGATAGGAAGAGATGTGTTTTGACATAGTGTGTACACACTATAGTGCATACGCAATATGAAACTTCACTAAAAAACTCACAAAGCAAGTTTGGGTCCCTTTTGATCCATATTCTTCTTTTTGTCTATTGTGCATTCTGTTGTTTCTATAGAAAACATGAGTTTCAAGCTGTTGGAAGTTAGCAAACACTATTTAAAGACTTTTTGAAGCTAGAAAACACCAAATTTAATCATTGGATATGCTATTTGAAGGCTTTTTGAATATTCTTTCTATAGAAAAGGTTAGTGCAATCCTTTTTAAATATTGTTTGTTGTTACTGTAGGCCATGTTTTTGTTGTTATTGCACCTGAAAACTATGAAGAAGAGACATATTATTATTTGTGTCATTGTTTCCAAGCCAAACAAAAATTGGATCACTCAGTTATAGATGGTGAAGGTTTAGAGTACCATATCGGTGTGGTGGTTGTAAGTGGCACATGGCTTAGACGTTTTTCTATGAAGAACCCTAACTTGTGGTTATTTGAGGATTGGCAAACAAAGAGGAAGATTCTTCATTATTCAAACCTTGTTGTCGTATCAAATGTCCACTTGATAAAATATGGTGGAAAACCCCATAATAAGATTCTTTGGAAAGTTCACAAGTCAGACCATGAGGCAATACTTGAGACATTAAAATGTAGAGCAGATCCAGTTGGTTCATTAGATTGAATAGGGAGAGAGGGAGAGAGAGAAAGAGTGATCAATTGGATCCAAATACAATGTTGCAACCTCTCCAAGATTGTCCATATGACAAGGTGGGTATTGTTATTATGTGTAAGTGATGAGATAAGTTTAAATCACAGATTTTATGTTTTGATTTGTTTAGAATCTAGATACATTATTTGAATTTATATTAGATTCTTTAATAGGACCCATTTTCAGATTAGTCATTTGAATAAGTGAAAGTTTAGAATTTGTTTTTTAGATCAAAATGTAATGAGAGAACATTAAAATTGTTAGAATGTGAATGCTTTGTGATGTAAAGTTGTGATTGTGTGCATGTAACCATAAACTTGAAACTGGTGAAAGCAATGACACAATGGGAGAAGTTTCCAAGACTCATCGAGCCATTCAGTAAGCTGCTTGATCATTGCTAGAAGCTCAAACAAATACTTTTGCATTTGGAATATTGTTACCAATAATGATGTTATGACTAACATGCTTTTATCTTTTATTTGTTTTGTCATCTGTAATTATTTTAGTTAAACTCTAAAACAAATTTATTTTCAAATCATAAACTTATAAAACCCATCTTATAATTTTTTTAGATGTTGTCTATTTGGAAGCATTAAGACCAAAGTGTATGATATTTGGTTCACTCCTAGTCACAAGATTCAAGTTTTTAGCATATGTATGGGTTCAGGGGTCAAATCCTTTAAGGATGACCATAGGTTGTTATGTTTGTTTGCTCTTAGTCTCAAGATTGTAAGGTTGTGATTGTGTGGAACACACCCTTAAGGATAATCATAGGTGGTTCATCAATGTTTGATTTGCAGCCTTCCTTTTTCCCTTTAGACCTAATCATGTTTATGTTCTCACAAGTTGGCTCAATCATATGTAGTTGATCTTTGCATCCTATTTTTCTTCCTAGAACTTTCTTCTTGTTCATGCTTGGGTACCTAGGTTCATTGAAAACCTTATGATCAGTATTAGTCATGAGTCCATCCACCCCAACTTTCTTATCATCAATGAGATCTTGAATGAAGTATTTAAGTTTCATATAATTTTATGCAAAGTGCAACAATGGAAGCACAACCTTAAGACCCAACCCCAAAACCAACACTCAAGATGTTCAAAGGATTGAACAATTGGTTTGTTTCACTTCAACAATTGTATACCTCTGCAAGGAGCTGCTATGATGGTTTTAAGACTCACCATGCACAAGTATGACACAAAGTAATTTGACACAAATCAAGTCTTTAATGACAAGTTCCCTTAATTTGGGTAAAATAGGGATTTTATGGTTCTAGGCCTCACAACTTCCAACAAAGGCTAGAAACTACTTAGTCATAACTCAACTAAGCAAAATCCACCACTAGTTGCACTCCCAACAACCCACAACACAAATTGCAAAGAAGGACCTAGAATCCTATTAGGTCTCCAATCCTTGATTTTTGCCACTAACTTCAAAACTTCCCAAAAGACTTGAGGAAAAAATCACACTTTTAGATACCATTTTTCAAGTTCTCTCAAACCCCAAAGTTGTAGAGATTGACTCCACTCCAGCATATCATAACCCTGACTAAGTCCAAAGGCCTAATTAGTTAGGTTAGGCTTGGGTTTCAAAGAAAGAGGTTAGAAATAGGTGCATAGAACTAAAAATCCACTTCCAAGGTGTTCTACTAACTCAAAAAAGGACAATTTGTTTGATCACCAATTCCTTAAAATCTCTCCATCTCTTTATGTAATCTAGTGTCCTTAAAATTGATCAAATACATGGTGATATTTGACATAGGGCTTGCTCCCAAAATTCAATGCCTTCAATTCCTATTCCAAAACTACAAAAATATTATAGTACACATCCCTAACTTGCTTCATGCAAGTGGAGAATAAATTCCACCAATGGATCAGCAAGTTAAGGCCATTTGAATGCCAAAACCTTGAAATTGAGGGTTTCTCAAACCAACAAGCTTATAAATTTGATTACTTTTGAAAGAAAAAGGATAAAAACTTCAAACCACTACCAAAAGACTTTAGACACTTAGCATCAACTTTTAGATCAGAAAGGTCATCATCCACCCCTTATTCTTCCGTACTATACTTGCAAAATGTTAAGAAATTGCATTGAAATAGGTATATTTTATTGATTTGAAAGCAAGTTTACAATTAGATCTTCCCTCTTTATCCATTTTCGAATGTATCAAGCCTAAATAGACTGTTCCACTCAACCATCAAATGGTTTGAGCTATTGGGACTCCTAAACCAAAAAGTTGCTTAGCAAATTGTAAAAGTTGCTGACAACTTTTAAGCAACTTTTGCCGCTATAGCAAGAAATGTTGCATTTAAACTTGATTAACACTTAGAAACCTTGTTAGGCTTTCCAAACCCCTAAGAAACACCTAGAAAAGTATGAAATGACTGACATATCATCCATTAGAACCAAATGATGCCCAAGGTTTATAAACACACCAAGGGGTATTATGTCCTTAACAAAATGAATGGGTCATAGGGAGATCATGAGATCTATCCCCTGACCTTATTACAAACATATTGATGAATGAAAGTTAAGTGCTCTACACCATAATTTTTAGTCTTATGACCCTTATTCCTATCATAGATGCAATAGTGATTGTCATTCCAAAATTTAGTCTTAACCTTGGGTTCATAAGGTTTATAGTTATATGGTAGTGTAATGATCTTATTCGATATCAAAGTATTCAACACCAGTACAAGTGAGTCTCTTAAAGGTGTACATGTGTGCTTAGATTTGGAAACCCATAATGGTTTACCTCTACTAGAGTCATTAGATTTGTTTGAATCAATATTCTTGGAGAAGCATATTGTTTTGTAGTTTGAATGTCATTGGTCATTGGTCAAGTTGATCACATTAGGATCCTTCCTCATTTCTTCCATTTTTTTCATAACAACTTCTGCAGGTGAAGATTCATCCTTTTGAATCAAGTTGTCAACATTGAGGTTGTGTGAAAATTTTACTCCTTGAGAGAATAAGTGCATGAAGCATATATCTTTTTTTTTATCCAAGTTCAATTTCATGAACTTTTGTTAATATTTATCTTGTTGAAATTGTAAGATCTCTTCCTTAGTGATTTCTGGATCTGGATCATTATCTTGTGAACCATGTCTAGTATGTTTTGACCTTTGGGGTGAAAGTGAACAATGTCTAGAAATTTAATTGGTAAATCATTGAGAAAATTGTCATGCTTCTTCCATATAGCCTTAGGCCACTTTCCTTGGCGAATCTTATATCTAGTTGTAATTGGCATGAAAGAATATACAATAATTCAATAGGATAACTAGAATAGACTTGATTTTCAAACTAGGTTAATAATATTTCCACTTTTCCGAAGTGATAATGTAAAAAGAGAAGAAATGCATAAAATGTTGTCCTCTTGCATAAAATGTTGTCCTATTGCATTTTTCTTTCACATTTTTTCATAACATCAAGAAAATAAATTGAAGATTAGGATACCCATTTCACTTCTCTATAATATATGAAAAGATGAGGTATGGTTTTTTTGGACCAAGTCTTTGTTGTTACAGTATGGGCCACTTTCTAGGCATAAAAACCCCTCTATTTACAAAGGAGCTATATGAAATAATTATCCCTCAATCATACAACTTGGTAAAGTATCTTAATATGATCCTAAAATGAGGATTCTTCAATTGGATTGAACCCATCAACTCTCTATATGTGTTTTTTATGAAACCCTCACCAAACAAGGCAAAAAATTAGGGCCTCTTCAAATCTAACCAAGAAATCACTTCTAGGACCTATTAGTTGATCCTAAACAATGTTTATGATGATTAATTTGACTGTTTTACATAAAACCATGGCCTCCTTTAGGCAGATCTCCCGCTGTTATACCTATGGCATCAAATTTAATGCATTTTCATGCACCCAAGAACTTCAAACTTGTCCAGTTGGATGATAATTGGTGTAGGGGACCAAGGAAAATAGATAGGCATCATCCTAGTTGTGAATTAAGAACAAGGTTGAAAAATGATGTAATAAGACCCAAGATGTAAGGTCAATTAGACTCTAGGTGTCATTATAAGGCAAAGTGCCAAATTGAACCAAGGGGTCAAAAATGAGCAATATAGATAATTTTTCAAGGCAAAAAGGATTTTTATATTTCTTAGAAGGTTATAAAGGTCCTTAGGGTCATTGGGTTAAGTTTTAGGCGTCTAGGAGTTAAGATATAAAAAATTGCAAAAAGTTGCAAAAGTTGTCAAAACAAAATTGCAAAAATGCTGACAACTTTACAGGAGTTTAGGAATTGGTGAAGGGTTGACCATTTAGAAATAAGTTATTTTAGTATTTTTGAACCTTTTCCAAGTTGTAGAAGTGGAATCAAGTGAAAAATGTAAAAATTACACTTTTTGTGCAAAGTTGCATTGTTGAATGTTGTAAAAGTTGCTAAAATTTGCAATTTAGTGAAAAAAGGGTTGTGGGATCGAACTATCTATTCTGTTAGCTCCAGGTGGCTGGGTAAACCCTAGCCCCAAGCTTTTCCTATCATGTTGAGCACTCAAACATTCTTGGACATGATGAATCGAAACGTCCCCATGGGTCACTAAATGTCATAGGGCAACAATCTTTGACGGGGTATATCTTAGATCTCATGAGAGATATGGATGCGATTCTAGGTCCTATAGGACTGTGTTGTAGAGACTTACAATAACCTCTCTCAATTTTTAGAGATTTTACTCTATTTTGATTTTGTGATGCCATCTCGAGTGATGCTGAAACTTGTAGTCTTGGCTAGTACAAAGTTGCCAACTGCCAAATCTCTCTCACCTTTCATTGTGGGATTGAACTGTCTATTTTGTTAGCTTTGGATGGCTAGGTAAACCCTATCCCCAAGCTCATCCCATCCCATTGAGTGCTCAAACATTCTCGAGCACGTCGAACCGAAACGTCCCTAAGGGTCACTCAATGCCATAGGGCAAAAATCTTTGATGGGGCATATCTTAGAGCTTGTGCAAGGTATGGATGTGATTCTAGGTCCTATAGGACCATGTTTTGGAGACCTATAATAATCGCTCTCACTTTTTGGAGATCTTAATCTATTTTAATTTTGTGACGCCATCTCAGGTGATGCTAAAAGTTGTAGTTTTGGCTAGTACAAAGATGACAACTGCCAAATCTCTCTCACCTTTCATTGTAGGATTGAATTGTATATTCTATTAGCTCCAAGTGGCCTAGTAAACCCTAGCCCCAAGCTCATCCCATCCCATTGAGAACTCGAACATTCTCAGGCATGCCGAACCGAAACGTCCCTTAGGGTCACTAAATGCCATAGAGCAGTGATCTTTTACGAGGCATATCTCAGAGCTCATGCAAGGTTTGCATGTGATTCTAGTTCCTATAGGACCATGTTGTGAAGACCTACAATAACCTCTCTCAATTTTTGGAGATCTTACTCCCTTTTGATTTTGCGATGCCATCTCAGGTGATGCTGAAACTTGTAGTATTGGCTAGTACAAAGTTGCCAACTACCAAATCTCTCTCACCTTTTGTTGTGGGATCAAATTGCCTGTTCCATTAGCTCTAGGTGGCTAGGTAAACACTATCTCCAAAATTTTCCTATCCTTTTGAGTGCTTGAACATTCTCAGGCACGCCGAACCGAAATGTTCCTAAGGGTCACTAAATGTCATAGGGTAGTGATCTTTGACGGGGCATATCTCAGAGCTTGTGCAAGGTATGGATGTGATTTTAGTTCTTGTAGGACCGTATTATAGAGACCTACAATAACCTCTCTCACTTTTTGTAGATCTTACTCCATTTTGATTTTTCAATGCCATCTTGAGTGATGCTGAAACTTGTAATGTTGGCCAGTACAAAGTTGCCAACTGTCAAATCTCTCTCACCTTTCATCGTGGGATCAAACTGTCTTTTCTGTTAGCTTTGGGTAGCTGGGTAAACCCTAGCCCCAATTTGGTCTCATCCTATTAAGCGCTCAAACATTCTTGGGCATGCTAAATCGAAACATCCCTAAGGGTCACTAAATGCCATAGGGAAGCAATCTTTGACAAGGCATATCTCAGAGCTTGTGCGAGGTATGGATGTGATTCTAGTTCCTATAGGACCGTGTTGTGGAGACCTACAATAACCTCTCTCACTTTTTGGAGATCTTACTTCATTTTGATTTTTGACACCATCTCAGGTGGTGTTGAAACTTGTAGTGTTGGCTAGTACAAAGTTGCCAACTGCCAAATCTCTCTCACCTTTCGTCATGGGATCAAACTATCTATTCTATTAGCTCCGAGTGGCTGGGTAAACCTTATCCCCAAGCTCATCCCATCCTGTTGAGCGCTTGAAAATTCTCGGGCATGCCAAACTGAAACGTCCCTAAGGGTCACTAAATGCCATAGGGCAACGATCTTTGATAGGGCATATCTCAGAGCTCGTGTCAGGTATGGATGTGATTCTCATCCCTATAAGACCATGTTGCAGAGACCTACAATTACCTCTTGTGCTTTTTGGAGATCTTACTTTGTTTTGATTTTGTGATGCCATCTTGGGTGATGCTGAAACTTGTAGCGTTGGCCAGTACAAAGTTGCCAACTACCAAATCTCTCTCACCTTTCATCATGGGATCAAATTGTCTATTATGTTAGCTCTGGGTGGCTAGGTAAACACTACCCCCAAGCTCATCCCGTCTTGTTGAGAGATTGAATGTTCTCGGGCATGCCGAACCAAAACATCTCTAAGAAAGATGATGACACATTAAAGGGCTTACAAGAGTTCATAAGTTTCTATTTATCTCCCCGACTTTCAAAATATCATGGAGAAAACATGGTGTGATGTGTAGAAGGAGAAGATTCTAAAGGGCTAATAACTTTTCCTCCTCGTCATAACTCACAATCTTAAGGGTTTATTAGAGGTAGGCTTAATATGGAACATATTCTAATGTGCCATAGGTTTATAAGATTGTGTGAAAAATATCAAAGGAATGATAGGGATCACTATTTTGCATCATTATGAGGGTTTCTCAAGGATCTTATCTTATGTAATGTCATATTTGTGAATAGCAAAGAGTACATTCACTATCTCTTGCATTATCATTCAAAAATACTAATCAAATTACCATGCTCCTAAATGATAGATTTGTAAACTGTGATATTTTTTAGTTCATTGTCTTATATTGAATAATGGTTTGGATTCTTTAAAGAAGTGTGCTTTTGATAGTTGTGAGTACATGTGACCCTCACCAATGTATGATAGTTTCATGAGAGGGAATAAAAAAAGAAGTCAAAGTAAATAGATATATAAAGTATGAAAGTATATTTTAGAATGACAATAAGTGAATAGACTCTACACAATACATTGAGGATAGTTTTCCAAAGAGAGAGCCAAGAAACTCATACGATATATGCAAATAAAGAGTAGATAATGGTAAATAAATATCAAAGTAGGGAACATTTTTTGAATATGATAGGGAATGACTATGGAAAGTGTTACATTCTAAGTAATGATTGGTTGGGATGTACGTCATAGACTAAGGGAGATGATATTCATGAAGGGTTTTAGATAAAAGGCTACTATAATTATCAAAACAACGTTAACGATAACCAATGCATAAGGTAAAGGCATTATGAAGGAATGAGATCAAAGGAAAACATTCAAGGCAACAATAATGAGTGTGATGAACAAATTTTTAAACCTTTTTCATAGTGTAACTATCAACATATCTAGAAAAACTCTTAAATTTTTATCAAAATGCTAATTTCCATGAAAACAATGACATGGTATTAAACTTAATATCATGTTCATTTCTAGGGCTTTGTGGTAGGGTTAAAGAAAGTGTAATCGTTTCCTATGTAGATGGAATAAGTAAAAGAATGTCAAGTGGCAAAGTATGATCATGACAATCTTTAAAATCATTCTGACTTTTTCTTTCAACTAAGCACAACAATAGTGCTCAATCCAAACAAGTGAAAAAGTACATGTGAGAATCCTATGTAGTAGTTATGTGCAAATGGAATGGAGTTGTCCAATTGAGATCAATGATTGATTAAAGTATAATGAAAAACCTCTTAAAACCTAGTTTACTACTATATCACATAGATTATAGTCATATGGTAAAAAGCATGGAGAACCTTTATGGTAGAGTTATATAAGAACTAATTTAATAGATCATATGATAGCGAATTTAACAAAAAATAAGACATAGTGAGACAACAATCTTAATAAACCTAGTAATCATGTGTAATAGAGTAGAAAACATTTAGTACTATTTATAGTAGAAGTAATAAATTAAAATGTTTCAAGGATCTTTTAACAAAACACCTAGTTCTATATGTGCAAGATGACTCACAATCAAATACTACAATGAGTTGTAAAGTTGTTAGTTCATAAAGGGATAACCACGAAGGAACAATCACAGTTCTAAAGCTATGAAGAGGAGCTCCAAATGCCATTTAGGTGGTGGTTGGTTGGTAGTTTGATGAAACTTATTATCTACTCCTATTTTTTCAATGTTGAACTCTATTAGAATAAATTTACAAGTTTCACCTAGCATGAACTAAGAATTCAACAAAGGCTTTCAAATATTTTTACATACATGTTAGTGCACTAGTGATATATGGTGATTTTGAGGCTACACTATATCAATATATTATTATATTGTTATGACGAATGGTGATCTAATGAATAATAACCTAAGAAATCTAGAGGTCCAAAGATGTGTAATTGTCATATCATTAAGGATAAGACATTGAAATAGTGAGGTTTTCCCTTTGGAGAATGTGACAGTTATAGCATTATGGAAATAGTAGTGTTAAAGAAGATGACAATAGGAACTCCAAAATTCACAGCCTAAATGAGAAAAAGGATTCCAAAAGATGTCAAAGCAATGAAGTTCATGGTTGTCTTATTAGTGATGTGAAAGATGATTTGTATAGTAGAAAAAGCATCAAATTCAAGAAGTTAAAGAACAAAAAGGTTTAGGAAAGTATTTTGTCATAGATGAACATGGGACATGCATCCCATTATCTTAAAGCACTGGCATAATACACTTTTAAGGATATTAATGCCATGAAAGTGGAGCCTTAAGCCGGGAGACATGGATTGAATGAGGTCAAGCAATAGATATATGAAAGTTATCTATAATAGCTAAAAAACATTAGATACTTGTAGCCTCTATATTCACCATGCATTAGTTATATTTTGTGACCAATTTTTGAAACATTTTGTAAATTTCTTCAAAGATGCCTAGTTGTTGCCAGTTTTTGAGTTGTTTATCATGAAAGGGTTGTAAGTCTTGTCTCCACCGTGAAAATTCCATGGTCTTTTGGATTTGAATGCTAAAGATCCTAATTTATTATATTATGCAAGAAAGGGCCCTGAAAGTGAGTGCAAAGAATTCTTTGACCAAGCCCTAGGCGAGCTAGGCAATGCTTGGCTAGGGATTGTTAGCAAAGAAAGAGCTCTTGAGAGCAAAGCTTGAAGAATGAAGACTTGCCCTTCTAATGGATTGAAAAGGGGTATGAGGAGGTTCTAACTTGTGGAGGAGTCTTGATGAAGTGTCGAAGGTGTCTTAAAAGTGGGGACTATAGACAGCCAAGAAAACCTTACCAAACCCTCAATTTTGCTATTTTTGTTGTACAACCTGTATGCACCCTGAGACCCTAAAAATCCTTGAGCATGGGTCCTATGTATCAATTATTCTTAAGGTCAAAGGTGTTGAAACTCTAAGACAAAAGAGCTAGTGGCCCTAGAAATTCGAGTGGAGGCCTAATTAGGGGCTCTTCTTGTAGCCCTTTTGTGAAGAAATCTTGAAATCAGGTACAAACACATTGTTCTTATCCATTCAAGCATAGAATAAGTGTTACAATAAAACCTTAGGACATCATGGAAACCTTGGTTGGACTGGGAGTGCTATGGTACCCTAGTATACCTATTAAACTTTTGGAGGGATATTGTTCCTAGAAGAGTAAGGGAGCGATGCTGGAAGTTTGGATTAGTTAACCTAATGAGGAGGTTGGGCAAGGTTAGGGGATGTTCTAAGTAACAAGAGATCCTATAGACTACATAGGTGTATAGAAAACACCAAGATCCACATATAATATACAAGGTTGCATGGGGACGGGGGTACTTGGGGTACTTAGGGTATGGGTACGGGTACGGGTACGAGTACAACTATTTTTTATAATAGGGGACAAGGGTACTTGGGTATGTCAAAATTTATTTTTAATTATACTTTATATTTATAGAAAACCTAAATTTATGAGTCATGAAAATGATTTTTCAAATCAAGAACAGTGATAAAGTTTGCAAATGTAATGTATTGTTTTCGGTTTCAGATTTGTTATATGTTTGTAATAATAATTTATGATAAATGTTTAGATGCCTAACATAGAAGGTAGGCTTTAAACATGAACAAGAAGATCATAAATCATATGACAATGACATATTGCAAATGATAAATTTCTAGCTTTAACACTGATAAAGTTTGTTGTTGATCAATATTGTATAAAAAATTCAAACTGATTAGGTATTGAATTAAGCTTGATAAACAAATAACAGAGAAGGAAAACTTTAAACATGAACAAGATCATAAATCATATGAAGATGACATATTAGAAATGATAAACCTATGCTTAAACAGTGATAAAGTTTATTGTTAATCAATATTCTGTCAAAGTTTCAAACTGATTAGGTATTGAATTAAGCTTGATAAGCAACCAACTAATACACAAACAAAAAATTGAAAAAAAAATCTGAAATCTCAATCAAGGT
This sequence comes from Cupressus sempervirens, assembly GCA_028749045.1. Classification (NCBI taxonomy): domain Eukaryota; kingdom Viridiplantae; phylum Streptophyta; class Pinopsida; order Cupressales; family Cupressaceae; genus Cupressus; species Cupressus sempervirens. The sequence goes on along the minus strand of CM053792.1, from coordinate 967,248,088 downwards.
CCTTAGCTATGATGCTCTCCACCGAGTACCCGGTACTTGGGTACATGGGTATGAGTACCAGGGGTGTGGGTACAAGTACCCATGCAACCTCATAATATATTATGATAACCAATAATGTCATACATGAATGAACATATAATATATTATGATAACCAATAATGTCATACAAGAAGGAACATATAATATATTATGATAACCAATAATGTCATACATGAACAAACATATAACATAAAATGATAACCAATAATGTCATACATTAACAAACACATAATATATTATGATAACCAATAATATCATAAGTCTAATAATGTCATGCATCAAATAAATGTCATACAAAAAATATAAAATGTCATATATACATCAAATGTATATCGAATATGTCCACTAGCATAAAATCCAACATATATGTCCCCTAATGCCTATACATGTATGTCTATCAACTATATCTTTTGCTTCCCACAGGGGGAAGGAAACAAATCTCTAGAGGTCTTTGGTCATCGTATGGAGGGAGATGATGGTGATGATGGGGTCTTCCTCACATGCTTGCTCATCCTCTTGTTGAGGCTCTTCTCTAATTTGAGCTGATACAAACAAAGTAGATATGAATCAATAATTATTATACATTGAAATCAAATATATTTACACACAAAATTAATTATTTTCTTATCACCATCAAATAGTCACTTTGCAAGTCCACCTTGAAGGCTCGTGGATGATCGGGTGTAATAAGACCCTACAACAATTCAATCAATATAATCACTTATAAATAACATTAGAAATTTTGATACTAACTATTATGAAAAACAACTAAAACCAAGAAAATTCTTTCATACCTCAGTCAATGGTTGTGAACTAGCCATAGCTACAGCCACTCCACGATCGACAAACTGCCAAAGATGAGGAGGAGTCTCAGATATCAAGAGCTACATGTCATACAATACACATTACATGTAACATGAAACATGAAACAAATATAGTCAAATGAATTAAATTAACATGAAACAAATGTACCTCTACAAAGTTTGTATCACGTCTAGGCTCAAAGTCCACAGTGAATGTCGATGGTCCTGTAGAGAACTGATGCACATGCATAATTTTTTGTTGTCAATCCTTCATATGATTACTTAATAAATGTATGTATTAATTTAAATGATTAAATTGATACATACATTTGGACTCGTCGATGGGACAAAAAATGGGGCTGGGGGATCGCTACTAGGGCTGCCAACACTCTGACCCTAAATTTTAAACAATGTCAATACATGCTACTTAATTAGTCGTTCACTATACATATGAAATGTGATCAAGTTAGTTTATTATAATTGTAATTTACCTGTGTGTCAATGCCAAATCTATCATTTAGGAACTGATCAGTGACGAGCCCATCATCTGCACTATCTCCAGCATGACTGCCAAATGTGCATAAGGATCCACATGATGTGCACATGTGACCACGGCACATAGAAGTCTCATCCTTAACAAATGGACTCGTACAATGAGTGAGGGTCTGTGTAAAAGCATTAATAGTCCCTAGAGTGTTGGCCTCTACACGTTCCTTCACAACTGAAGGAATAGTCACATGCTCACCCTATGGCTTGACCATAGGTGCCCTAACTACATTAGAGTCACGACGTGCCCCCAACCTGTCAAATGATAACCCCCCACCTCTACCCTGAGATTCTAATATACCAAAATAATTGGGGATCTCCCCAAGGATAAACTCACAAAATGATTTGCTTAAGAAATATATTGGGACCTCGTGATTATTGTAGGAAGGGGCATCAAAAACCATCGACCATCTATCCCAAAAATTATTTGTAATACCATCGTGTATGCACCAATGGATGGGGAACCATTTAGTTGTCTCTCTAACAATATTTTGTTCACTACGCTTTCTAAATAATGCACAAATGCTACCTTTTGGTATATCTTTTTTTTTTCCACATCTTGATATGATAATTTGTTTGCATAATATATTTTTTCTTCATCCCTCTTAACCTACGAAATATCTAACTAACCACTAACAGAAGTTACGTGGGTCATTGAGGGAGGATGCCAATTGAGCTTCCATTGGATTGGTTTGTCCACAAGCTTTCAACCTATCAATGAGTGCTTCTAATTCATTTTTGCCTCTTTCTATTTCATTTATTATGTTTTTTTGTGTGCCAGGAGGAGGTCTTCCAATTGGTGCAGGTTGAATAATTTGTTGTTCGTGTTGTGGAGGGTTTTGATTCTCATCTTGTTGAGGGTTTTGGTTTGGATCTTGTTGAGAGTTTTGGTTTTGATCTTGTTGGCAATTTGTCAGTTCATTATTCACATTTCTTGATAAGAAATCAAGTACAATCTAAATAAATAAACAAATTTAAAGAAAAATCTAAAAAAACCTACAAAATGATACAAAAAACATATAAAACAATGCAAAAAGAAGGTTAGACAATATACGGCGTGCTCATGATCTCGAACTTCAATGGCAAGGAGGCATATTGACAAGGCGGGTGGCAAAAACCTTCAATTTTCTCAATTCACATATGCGTTGTGAGGAGAGGAAGTTGGAAAATGAAGAAAAAATGAATGGGCTATGGGTTTGCAACCCATTTATAATAATATGGGGTTTTTAAAAGCACATATGCACTATATGCACTATAGTGCATATGCGCTATAGTGTGTACACACTATTGAAAGTTAGGAAAGAAAAGGGTGTCATCTTTTTGGCACTACAACTTGGTGCACTTACCCAATGCCTATATATGTTTTCTTTGGCTTCCTGGTCAGCCATTTAGTGGCATAAGACGCTTTGTAATAGATAGTCCTTCCTTCATGTACCACCTTGGCTTGCTCAATACCAATGGAAATGGATCCAACATGGTGAAATATTTTATTTCTTGGATATCCCTTTTTCTTTTCAAGCTTTTGCAATGGACCTTTCAAATGTTGTGCTCAACAAAATCTTCAAAAAGTTGGACTATTGGATTACTAAGTCTCTCTCTTTGGCTAGTAAATTCTAAATTTTCTCCAAGGTCATGGATGCTAACCATGTGTATTATTCCTCCTATTGGGCTCCATCCAAAGCCTCTTATTCCAAATTGGAGAAGCTTCTCAGAGATTTCCTCTAGGCTTTAGATTTTGAGCATCATGGCTTCCACAGAGTTGCTTGGGAATATTGTTGATTACCCAAGGAATCTAGTGGGCTTGGTGTTATCTCCACTCATAAACAAGGTATGGCCTTATGTGTTGAGTGGGTCATCCCAAATCTTTATGGAGATAAGCCCTAGAATTTTTTTTTCAAGCATTACATTTCTTCTAGTTTTCCTATCAATAGGCCAAATTGGAAGGGGATCGAGTTTCAAACCCTTCTCATCACCTCTAAGCTTGTTCATATCCAAGGCTCCTTTTCTAGTAAGAGCATTAGGAGATTTTGGGAAGCTATCAAGTCATGGATTAAGTAGGCAAATAATGGTTTCAAAGATGGGCTTTTCTTGAATCAACGCAATTTGTAGTGGTCACCCTTGTTTTCTATTGAGGGTGTGCCACTTGCCAAGCTTTAGGGTGCTAGAACACTGCATTTTTTCAAACGCAGTATTAGGATGCAAAAAATATTTATTTTCCAGAGTCTTCTTGAACCTGAGATTTTGGGAAGATATCCAGGCCCAATATCACCTGACTTATTCATATCGGTAGAATTTTGATGTTTGAATATTTTCTCTACCTCCCTACTTGCTTCATAAGTTGGGCATTCTACCAGCCAAGCATTGGTGGAAGGACTACAAGTGGTATCTATGTACTCCTCTTGTAAATTACAAGCCAAAAATAGGATATCTATGGCTATTACCTCATTTCCCATGGTTAAGTCTCTCAACCAATGTTGGCACCTCGAGTCCACACAAGAAAATTGGTGATACAAGTTTAACACTATCTGGAAAGCCATTATTGAGCCAAAGATTGCACACTTCACTTGGTGTGTTATCTTGTAGGGTTTGCCTCTAGGTTCTTTACTCAAGCATTTGGGTATTCCTGACCATGTTGTCCTTTTTTTGGGAAACCTAAGACTTTCTTACACATCTTTTGGTTTTGTCGCAGAACTCAACATTACTAGCTCTGGATCCCTGATTTTTCAAACCTTTTAGGCTAGAACCATTTTCGTGGCATATAGTTTTTCTCAAGGACTCTACCAAAATCTCATTTAAATTCTTCCAAATTTGGCATGCTTTTAGGCTAGAGATTTTTTTCATTCTTTGGAAAGATAGAAATGATATGCTTTTTACAGACAATTTTCTAGATATAAATGTTTTTATGTATACTAAGGCTTGCATATGTAATAATGTGATGCTACAGATTTAAGTATAGGCCAACAAAGTGGCTCTTGAGGTGTCTCACCTACAAGAGCTTCTCAATCATTGGGGAAATGCACCATGTACGTTTGCTCAGGTGTTATAGAATTTTGCTTCGGTGAACTAGACTCTGTTGCATGGTTGTCGTTGGGGGTGTAGCTCCTCTGCATGCCACTCCCAGACATCAAGTTGTTAGGCCCTTCATCACTATTCAATTGGTTGGGATGTTTTCCACTGCTTCTCTGTAGCGTGGCTTAGGGTTGTTGTTGGATGCTCCTCCTACTACTCTTGTTGTTACTAGTTGGCATCCACCTACTGCTAACCCCAAGTGGTCATTCCGCTGCCTAGACTTGGCAATTTCACCACCCAAGGTAGAGGGTGAGGAAAAAGAACACACTATAGCTGATGCTAATGATAGGCAGACTCCTCTTGAGCCACCCTCTAATCCCACTAATACTTGGGGATTTCATGATCGAAAGGATCCTCCTCCCTTGGTTGGCACTTCTTTAGCTGCCTAAGGGCTACTTTTATGCTTTTTTTGATGAATAATCGTTAGTTTTTTTGGCTTTTCCATTTGAACTCTCGCGAGCTAATCTTGTACTCCTTGACCCCTATTTTGTGAATATGTAACTTTAATATTGAATTGGTAGAGAAGGAATTGTTCATCAAAAAAATGTTGGATTTAAGAAAGCATTTTCTAACATGATTTTTTAACTCCTCAATCTTTTTCAAAGAGTTGTTTTAGAGTTAGTGAAACTTCATTGGTGTTTTTTCCAAACTTATGCATGAGATAGTTTTTAAGATAGTTTTAGATATAGTAAGCTAAAGGCTTGATCACATTTATTAAACCATTTTTCTTTATCTTTTTGTATATGACTCTCATTTTTGTGTTTGCAGTTACCTTTTGTAGCCTTTGATTATTCAATGTGAGGGAAACGACTAATTTCCACTCATAATAGTTGAAGGGTGTAGATTGCTTATTGATTTTGTTGAACATCATACTTTGTATATTTTGTTGCAAACTTAAAATGCTCAAATAAATGTTGAAAGAGAATTGTGAAAGTATTTAATGACACAACTCCCAAAAGTGCAGAGTGGCACAACTTGAGAGCCAACCCCCCCTCCCCGAAATTATATTTGGTAAACCCCCACACTATTATTTTGGCACTTTATGAATACGTTCTTTTATAATTCATCAAAGTTCATTGGGTAGGAAATGTTAAAATCTGATTTTTTGCAAAAACATAGTGGTTAACTTTTAACTATCATTCAAAAGTTATTTGACAATCTATTTATCACTAAATGCCCTACTTTTGATTACATGTATAAATGATTAAAAATTGCTTAGGTGAGATATATCCTACGCCTACAACTAGTTGTGGAATTGACTTTGAATTTTTTTCCAATGACTATCTACACTTGAAAAAACATGATTCCATTTCCAAGTTACGTAATAAAAAGGAAAACCACCAACCTTCCCCTACCCCCATCCCCCACCTTGCCCACTTTGATCTCCTTACCTAGCCCCCCAATAAGCACTTTGATGTAACAAAAATGGCTTAAAAGGTGTTGATAGCTAATCCTAATTATTAACAATTTTTTTAAAGTATTGGAATTACAATAAGTGTAGTTATATAATGTTTTGCCAAATGTGGTCACAAATTAGACCAACTCTTGTTGGGGTGGTTGTGTAAAGACTATCTGGGAATTATAGTTGATGTTAAGGTGGCTTGGGATTTGCAATCAATTGTGGCTTGAGAGGCTATCAAGTCATGGCTTCAGTAGGTAGATAATGGTTTTAGAGATGGGCTTTCCTTGAATCAACACAATTTGTGGTGGTCACCCCTATTTTCTATTAAGGGTGTGCCACTTGACAAGATTTAGGGTGCTAGTGCATTGCATTTTCTCAAATGTAGTATCAGGATGCCAAAAGATTTATTTTCCAGTCTTCATGAACCTGAGATCTTGGGAAGATATTCAAGCCCAATATCACTAGAATCCAGATTGATAGACTTTTGTCATTCTGGTCTTTTCTCCACCTCCCCACTTGCTTCATAAGTTGGGTATTCTACCAACCAAGCATTGGTGGAAGGACTAGAAGTGGTATCTATGTACTCATTTTGTAAATTACAAGCTAAAAATGGGATATCTATGGCTGGTACCTCATTTTCCCATGGTTGTCTCTCAACCAACATTGCTACCTTGAGTCCACACAACAAAATTGGAGATACAAGTTTAACACTATCTAGAAAGCCATTAATGAGCCAAAGATTACACACTTCACTTGGTGTGTTATCTTCTAGGGTTTGCCTCTGGTTCCTCAACTCAAGCATTTGGTTATTCCTAACCACATTGTCCTTTTTTGGGCACCCTAAAACTTTCTTACACATCTTTTGGTTTTGTCACAGAGCTTAACATTACTAGCTCTGAATCCTTGATTTTTCAGACCTTTTAGGCCAGAACCATTTTCATGGCATATATTTTTTCTTAAGGACTCTACCAAAATCTCATTTAAATTCTTCCATATTTGGCATGCTTTTAGGCTAGAGATAATTTTTCACTCTTTGGAAAGATAGAAATGATATGCTTTTTACACAATTTTCTAGATATAAATGTTTCTATGTATACTAAGGCTTGCATATGTAATAATGTTATGCTACATATTCAAGTACAAGCCAACAAAGTGGCTCTTGAGGTGTCCCACCTACAAGAGCTTCTCCATCATTGGGGTAATGCACCATGTACGATTGCTCGAGTGTCATAGGATTTTGCTTCGATTAACAAGACTCTGCTACATGGTCGTTGATGGGGGTGTAGCTCCTCTACATGTCACTCCCAGACATCATGTTCTTAGGCCCTTCATCATTATTCCACTGGCTGGGATGTTTGCCACTACTTCTCTATAGTGTGGCTTAGGGTGGTTGTTGCATGTTCCTCCTACTACTTTTGTTGTTACTAGTTGGCCTCTACCTACTGCTAACCCTAAGTGGTCATTTCACTACCTAGACCTGGCAATTTTGCTACCCAAGGTAGAGGGTGAGGAAAAATAACACACTATAGCTAATGCTAATGACAGGCGAGCTCCTCCTGAACCACCCTCTAATCCCACTAATGCTTGGGGGTTTCATGATTGACAAGATCCTCTTCCCTCAGTTGGCACTGCTGTAGCCGCCTAAGGGCTACTTTTATGTTTTTTTTGATGAATAATTGTTAGTGTTCCTGGATTTTCCATTTGAACTCTCACAAGGTGATCTTGTACTCCCTGACCCCTATTTTGTGAATGTGTAACTTTAATATTTAATTAGTAGAGAAGGGATTGTTCATTAAAAAAAATGTTGGATTTAAGAAAGCATTTTCTAACATGATTTTTTAACTCCTCAATCTTTTTCAAAGAGTTGTTTCAAAGTTAGTGAAACTTCATTGGTGTTTTTTCCAAACTTATGCATGAGATAGTTTTTAAGATAGTTTTAGATATAGTAAGCTAAAGGCTTGATCACATTTATTAAACCATTTTTCTTTATCTTTATGTATATGACTCTCTTTTTTGTATTTGTAGTTACCTTTTGTAGCCTTTGATTATTCAATGTCAGCGAAATGACTAATTTCCACTCATAATAGTTGAAGGGCATAGATTGCTTGTTGATTTTGTTGAACATCATATTTTGTAGATTTTGTTTCAAACTTAATATGCTCAAATAAATGTTGAAAGAGAATTGTGAAAGTATTTAATGACACAACTCCCAAAAGTGCACAATGGCACAACTCGAGAGCCAACCCACCTCCCCCCCACCCCACCCCCTCCCCCACCCCCCCTCCCCCTTAAATAATATTTGGTAAACCCCCACACTATAATTTTTGCACTTTACGAATATGTGCTTTTATAATTCATCAAAACTCATTGGGTAAGAAATGTTAAAATCTAATTTTTTGCAAAAAAATAGTGGTTAACTTTTAGCTATCATTCAAAAGTTATTTGAAAATCTATTTATCACTAAATGCTCTACTTTTGATTACATGTACAAATAATTAAAAATTTCTTAGGTGAGATATAACCTACACCTACAACTAGTTGTGGAATCAACTTTGAATTTTTTTCCAATGACTATCTACACTAGAAAAAACATGATTCCATTTCCAAGTTACTAAATAAAAAGGAAAACCACCAACCTTCCCCCAACCCCATCCCCCACCATGCCCATTTTAATCTCCTTACTCAACCTTGCAATAAGGACTTTGATGTAACAAAAATGGGTTAAAAGGTGTTGATAGCTAATCTTAATTATTAACAAATTGTTTTAAGTATTGGAATTACAATAAGTGTAGTTATACAATGTTTTTCCAAATGTGGTCAAAAATTTTACCAACTCTTGTTGGGATGGTTGTGTAAAGACCATTTAGGCATTATAGTTGAAGTTAAGGCGGCTTGGAATTTGCAATCAATTGTGGATATTGACTACACAACAACTAGAGTGCACCTTCTTGTAATACTTTTTTGAAGTCACTTTGTTTTTACACTATATAGATACATTTTGGTTTCCCCATAGACAACATATTGCTAGTTGTGGGAGCATCCAACTGAAATAGAAACACCTTGGCCAAAGTAATCTAGACTCAAAATGTGTTATGCCATGAACTCCACCTTTACTAAACGAGATGGTATACCAAGTGTTAAAACAATACTATAAATGAGGTGGCATAAAAGCTATGTGCTAGCTAATTTGGCAAACAAAATTTGACCAATTCTTGTTGTGATGGTTATGTAAGGGCTAGGTGGGCACTATAGTTGAAGTTGAGGTGACTTTGGTTTTGCTAGTTGTGGGAGCATCCAATTGAATTAGAAACACCTTAGCTAAAGTAATCAAGACTCAAAATGTGTTACGATATGAATTCCACCTTTACATATCAAAATGTGTTAGAATTCTTTAGAATAATTGAGAGTAGGGCGGGGGGCGGGTGGGGGGGGTGGGGGTGTGTGTGAATCAGTTATTCAAGGTCCAGATGTACAAATAAAACTTTTCACTTTGCTTAGTGAATTCATAAATTATTCATATCTGTAAATGCATCCAAGGTTATCACTAAAACCCTCAGGTTACTATTGAATCAACTTGCTAAAATCTAAACATGAAACATAAAATATTCATCAACACACTTGGCATAATGATTTAACATAGAAACCCAATTTGGGAAAAACCACCAGTAACATGCTACTCATTTTCACTCTTCTACAGTGATGCCCTATAAAAGGCCAACCCTGTTAAAGGTTACAACACACACTATTACATGTGACCTAGTTAAGGGATTTCAATCACCCTATTATAAGTGAGCCTTGTTAGAGTACTTTAGGCCATTCACTTGGAATGCCACCCAGTTAAAAGATTTTCAAATGATTGTTAGGTCAATCTGAATCTAAAGGATTTACTCTAAATTGATACAATTGTTAGGTCAATCTGAATCTAAAGGATTTACTCTAAATTGATACAATTGCTAGAGAGTAAGGATAGAGCTTTGATTTGATATAACTTACAACTTCTCTTGCAGATTATAGATCATTTTTTAGTCCTCAATTTTTCTTGGCTTTCATATATTATAGTTTTGACAGCTTGTTCACCCTTCAATCATATATATCTCCGTGAGCCTTATTGCTTAGCGCACCAATTCTATCACCTTTTAGGTCACTTGATGAAGCAGAGTCCTTGACTTCTTGTCTTTCTTCTTTTCTTTGTTCTTTTCCTTGTCTTCTCCAACCTTCTCCTCTTCTACTTCATGACTAGACATTCCTATAAATAGGAAATTAAGATACTTTTCCATTTTGCATCGTCCATTTTAAGGTTTGGATAGATTAGGTAAGATACAATGTATCTACCTCATATTCCATCTTTCTTCTAGAAACTTCTCCTATAATCCATTTGAATTCACCTAGAAATCATTTACCTCAAATTATGTGCCACCAACTCATCAACCTTATCTTCCACCTAGTTCATAAACTTAAAGAAAACAAACTTGTCAGCTCAAATTTGGTGAATCTTAGATTTTTCTAATAATGTAGCAACTCAAAATTATCAATCTTCTGATGCTTGGCTCATACTGCGTTGCTCAGCATCAACTGTGAATTTACTAGGCTTCAACTATTTTACTTGGCATACACTAGAATTTTATTTTACTTGGCTCCAACTAATTTTATGCTCAGCTTGCACTAACTTTTCTCAACACCTACTATCAACTCGGTCAAGCTTGGTAGACATTCTTTGTATAACTTGTCCTTCTAAATTCTCTAAGTGTAACCAGTCTTTGTAACCTTAAGTAGATTATCAATACATCATGTCATCATTGTCTTAACTGATCCTTGTACTTCATTACATAATCATAACTCAACCTTTCCTCTAGGTGCTATTGTTACATCTTATTGATCAAATCCTCTTCATCAATAAACTAAGTGATAGTACTTGAATCTTATAAGAAATTGTCTTACTAACAAAATAATAGGTTTAACATCAGTGATGAAGCAATCATTGAAGCATATTTTTTGCTTCAACAGTTTTCCTTTTTCAATAATCTCTTTCCGTAATGATCTTTTTAATAAGATCCCAACAATCTCCTTCTTTGGCATTGATGGCAAACCAAACTAATCAACCAAGTCACCTGAGTGGTAAAACACTTTGTTTGACCAAATTGACTAAGTTAAAATAGTAAGGAAATACCAAAAAGAAAACTTGTATCAAAATCTCTCCCTCTATCAACAACTTCCATCATCTAATTAGGTTACAAAAGTTCTTTCTTATGACTTCCTCTAAGTTTCTTCTTGTAATTCCCTCTTACTTAGTAAATTAAGAGTTTTCCCTCTTTAGCAGCATCAATAATTAACTCCTTCTAGGATAGCAATCTCTTGATATCTTCCTCTTGTATTCTTTCTCCCTTATGATCAGTAGAATAGCTCTTGTAACTTCCTCTGACGATGATCAATTTAATGCTCTTTCTCCCTCTTTGACAATAATGCCATAGACATATCATCTATTCATGTTAACATGTAGATGTAGAATTTTGCAGTATCTCTATTTTCTCCCTCTATCACCTTGCTTGTGACTATTCTAGAGTTTTAGCTGTTTGATTACTTCAGGCAACACCTAAAGTCAGATCCTCTGCATCAATTTGTGACATCTGAAAATCAACTTGTTTGATGCAGGGCATTCCTCATGTTATTTGGATAGCCTTTGATAGGGGTATCACCCCTAATTTACGTCTTAGATATTCATGTTCATCCTTAGGTAATGGTTTTGTGAAGATATTCGCAATTTGTTCATTTGTGTTAGCATACTCCACCTTCACCTCTTTATCTTGAACTAGCCCTCTCAAGTAATGATACTTGTTTGCAATGTGCTTTGTCTTAGTGTTGCAATCACTAGATTCTTTGATATAATGATAACACTTGTGTTATCACAATAAAGTATCACTTGTTTTATTATTTCTTCCTTGATTCCTTTGAGTAGCTACTTGATCCATACAATGTTTGTGCAATTTATAGCAGTAGCAACATATTTAGCTTCAATAGTAGATTGTGAGGTACAAATTTGTTTCTTACTAGTCCATGTAACTAGTCTCTTGCATAAGAAAAGTGCTCCTCCACTGGTGCTCTTTCTGTCATCTATGTTGCCAGCCCAGTCAACATCAGTGTATACTCTCAAATCAAACCTCTCATTCTTCTTGTAGTATAGGCCGAATACTTGGTACATCATTTTGTTGAGATCTAATTGAAAAGATCATTGCTGAAAGAGAATATTGAAAGAGGGAGATTGTTGAAGTAGAAAATGTATTTCAATCATTGTTTTGTCATTGATGTCAAACTTTCTATTTTGTTGCTAAGAAAATTTCTTATAAGATTCAAGTACTATCACTTGAATGATGGAAAGGATTTGATCAATAAGATGTAACAATAAACACCTAAACGAAAGGTTGAGTTATGATTATGTAATGAAGTACAAGGATTAGTTAAGACAATGATGACATGATGTATTGATAATCTACTTGAGGTTACAAAGGATGGTTACACTTAGAAATTTTAGAAGGACAAGTTACACAAAGATTGTCTGCCAAGATTGACCGAATTGATAGTAGGTGTTGAACAAAGTTAGTGCAAGCCAAGAAAAAAATCAGTTGGATCTAAGTAAAAGAAAATTCTAGTGTATGCCAAGTAAAACAGTTGAAGTTGAGTAAATTCGTGGTTGATGTTGAGCAACATAGTATGTGTCAAGCATTAGTAAACTTTAATTGATGCTGAGTAAATTTACAATTGATGTCGAGCAACGCAGTATGTGCTAAGCATTAGAAGATTGATAATGTCGAGCTATTGCATTATTAGAAAAATCTAAGATTCATCGAATATGAGCAAACAAGTTTTTTTTCTTGAAGTCTGTGAACTAGGTGGAAGATAATGTTGATGAGCTAGTGGCATAAAATTTGAGGTAAACCATTTCTAGGTGAATTCAAATGGATTCTAGGAGAAGTTTCTAGAAGAAATATGGAATATGAGGTAGATACATTGTATCCTACCTGATCCATCCAAACCCAAAAATGGATGATGTAAAATGGAAAAGTATCTTACTTTCCTATTTATAGGAATGTCTAGTCATGAAGTAGAAGAGGAGAAAGTCAGAGAGACAAGGAAAAGAACATACAAAAGAAGGAAGACAAGAAGTCAAGGACTCTTCTTTATCAAGTGACCTAAAATGTGATTGCATTGGTGTGCTAGGCAATAAGTCTCAAGGAGATATGTATTCTTGAAGGGTGAACAAGCTGTCAAAACTACAAAGTATGAAAGCCAAGAAAAATTTAGGACTGAACAGTGATCTGTAATCTACAAGAGAAGATGTAAGTTGTATTAGATCAAAGCTCTACTGTTACTCTCTAATAATTGTATCAGTTTAGAGTATATACTTTAGATTATGGTTGACCTAACAGTCATTTGAAAATTCTTTAACCGGGTGGCATTCCAAGTGAATGGCCTAAAGTCCTCTAATAGGCTCACTTTTAATAGGGTGATTGAAATCTCTTAATTGAGTCAGATTTAACAGCATGTGCTATAACTTTTAACAAGGTTGGCCTTTCACAAGGCATCACTTCAGAAGAGTGAAAAGGAGTAGCATGTTACTAGTGGTTTTTCCCAAATGGGGTTTCCACATTAAATCATTGTGTCAAGTGTGTTGATTAATCTTTTATGTTTCATGTTTACATTTTTGCAAGTTGATTTAACAGTAACCTACATGTTTTAGTGATAAGCTTGGATGCATGCATAGATATGAATGTTTTATGGATTCACTGATCCAAGTGAAAAGTTTTATTTGTACATCTGGACCTTGAATAACTAATTAACCCCCCTCTTAGTTATTCTAAAGAATTCTAACAATCGGTACTAGAGCCATCTGCTAAAGAGGACTAGTTTGAAGGTACTAGAAGCACAAAGATCAAGATGTCAAAAGAGAAGTACCCAAGCTTAATAGAGACAACTTTCCTACATGGAAAAGTCTAATGAACCTGCATCTTGGAGGAATAGGAGATGATGCACAATCCACCATCTCAGTGGAACATGTTGATCCTATTGGAGTTCCAACTTCTAAAGACATGAAGAAGAAGAAAGAACACAATCAAGCAATGTTGGAGATTGCCTCTAGCCTAAGCTATGCAAAATTTGGTGATATCAAAGGATGCAAAACTACAAAGAAAATGTGGGATGTCTTGCACACCATCTATGGAGGAGACCAAAATGTTCAAAGAGCTGAATCTGAGAGCCTCAGAGATAAATTTGATGACATGAGAATGGAAGAATGTGAGAATATTGCTCAATATGTTGCTAGGATAAAAGAATTTGTTAGTGTAATAAGAGGAACTGCTGGTCATATAGATGATGATACCATTTTAAGTAAAGTCTTAAGAACACTACTGCCTATCTATGCTATTAGAGTTTTTGCAATCCAAGAATTAAGATGTATTCTAGGAAATAATCTAACTCTTGAAGGTTTTCTAGGTAGACTCACTACTTTTGAGCTATCTAACTTTGACAATTACAAACCAGAGAGTCTTGAATCTGCTTTCAAGGCTAAGTTGTTATTGAAAGATTTTGATGAGAAAAAAAGAAGAAGAAAAGAAAGATAAAACATGTTTCTAGTGATAGTGATACAGATGAAGAAGATGTTGAACAACTAGAAGCACTACTGGCAAGAAGATTCCACAGAGGAAAAGGCAAGTTCAAAGGTAAGTTACCTATCATTTGTTTTAATTGCAATGAGATTGGTCATATTGCTGCTAGATGTCCTGAGAAGAAAAAATACAGAAGTGATAAATACAAAGATAGAAGAAATGAAGACAACAAGGATTACAAAGACAAAGGCAAGAAGTGCTACATTGATGAAGAGGGTGATTTTGATGAACATGATGATGAATTAGTTTATGTTGCAATGAAAGACGAATCTGATGAAGATAAGGCAATTGCACTTGTGACTTGTGTGAACAAAAATGATAGATGGATCATTGATAGTGGATGTTCACATCACATGATAGAAGATAAAAATAAGTTTGTTACCTTAAACTATTATGATGGAAACCGTGTAAGATTTGGTAATAATGCTCCATGTTTGATAAAAGGAAAAGGTTCAATTAAACTAACGGATAATATCTCATGTGACAATGCTTACTATGTTGAAGGACTAAATTATAATCTGTTGAGTGTGTCACAACTAAACAATTTGGGTTGCAAAGTTGAATTCAGAAACAAGACTACTGAGATATGTGATACAAATGGGAAATTGATTGGAAAAGGTGATCAAAATGAAGCAATCTATTTTACCTTGATATAGAGGATGCTACTTGTCTTGTTATGAAATTTGATTATGTATGGCTATGGAAAAAAATGTTATGTCATGTTAACTTTGATAACTTGATTAGTATCAATAACATGAAGAAAGTTAGAGGTTTTCCCAAGTTGAAAAAGCCTGATAATGTGATATACAAACAATGTTAGCTAGGCAAAATGACAAAGTCAAGTTTCAAAAGCAAAACTTATACCTCTAAAGAGATACTAGAGATTGCTCATACTGACTTGTGTGGACCAATTGAAGTGCAAAGATACAAGGGAGAGAAGTATATAATGTTATTTGTAGATGATTATTCTAGAATGATGATAGTCATGCTTCTAAAACAAAAATACAATGCTTTTCAAATGTTCAAGTGGTTCTTGGCAAGAATTGAGAAAGAAGCAGGTAAAAGTCTGAAATGTTTGAGATCAGACAGAGGAGGAGAATTCACATCAAATGAGTTTGAAATTTTCTGTAATGATAGAGGAATTGAAAGACAAACATTTGAACCTAGAACCCCTCCACAAAATTGAATTTCTGAAAGAAGAAATAGGTCAATAATGGACTATGCTAGGGCACTTATGATGGAAAAAAATGTTGCTCTAAAATAGTGGAGAGAAGTTGTAAACACAATTGTCCATACCCTAAACTGTGTGCAAATCAAGAAAGGTACTCATTCAACACCTTTTGAATTATGGTAGCGATACTCACCCAATGTAAAATACTTTAAGGTATTTGGGAGAAAATGTTACATTCCTAAAGATGCTAGAAATGGTAAGCTTGATGCAAAAAGTGAAGAAGGTATATTCCTTGGCTACTCCACAAGAAGTAAAGCATACAAGTATTTGAATACTAACACTAACAAAATTGTGGAAAGTGTAAATGTTAATTTTGATGAATATACAAAAGTAAATGATGTTGAACCTATGAAAAACTTAGAAGAATACAAATCATTTGTATGCTTTTATGAAGGAATGTCTGTTGAAGAAGAAGTTGCAAATCAAGTTGGAGACCAACAACAAGTTTCAATAACTACAGATTCACATCTTGTGAATGTCAAATTGAATTTAAGAATAGGGCTGCATTCAGATGTTGAGTTATAGAATGAAGTAATTGCACATTCTGATTCTAAGGTTAGTGTACATGAAAGAGATACTGAGATACCTGACGAAAATATACATAGTGACTCCGAAGATGAAAGACAAAATGAAGAATCAAGATATAAGCCAAGATTGTTCAAATATGTTAGAAGGCATCATAGTGCTAATCAAATCATTAAAAAAAAAGTTGCTAGACCAATGACAAGAAATAGATTGAGAAGTGAATCATGTTTATTGAGCATGAAAGAATTCAAGATAGTAAAATTTGCATTAAAAGATGTAGACTGGTGCAAAGCTATGGAAGAAGATATTGAGAAAATAGAGAAGAAAAAAACATGGAGTCTAGTTCCTAGACCAGAAGACAAAAATGTGATTGCACCAAGTGGGTATTTAGAAATAAGCTAGATGAAAATGGTGAAATCACAAGGAACAAAGCAAGACTAGTTTGCAAAGGATATGCACAAGAGGAAGGAATTGACTATGGAGATACATTTGCCCCTATTGCAAGATTGGAAAGAGTAAGAACGCTACTTGCTTATGATGCATAAAAAGGATTCAAAATCTATAAGATGGGTGTTAAATCTGCATTTCTGAATGGCATACTAGAAGAAGTTTACATAGAACATCTAGAAGGATTTGTTTATGATAACAATAAGAATATGGTATGTAGACTGCACAAAGCTCTTTACTATTTGAAACAAGCACCAAGAGCATGGTATGCAAGACTTCATAAGTATCTTGTGAAGATTGGATTTGAAAGAATTGATGATAACAACAATCTGTACATAAAGACAAAAAAAGGGAAAGGTATTATTTTATCTAAAAAATTTCGTGATGATATAATATTTGGAGGACAAGATGCTTTAAGGATTTTGCAAATCAGATGAAAAATGAATTTGAAATGTCAATGTTTGGAGAAATCAAATTCTTTGTGGGATTACAAGTATATCAACTGAAGTATGGCATATTTATCACTCAGCCAAAGTACATCAAGGAAATATTGAAAACTTTTGGACTAGAAGATTCAAAACCAATAAGTACACATATGGTGATAGGACATAAACTATCAAAGAATGATGATTTTACTGAAGTGAATCAAACACTATACAGGTCTATGATTGGAAAGCTATAATATGTTGTACATAGCAGACCTAATATTGCATTATCTGTAGGGATAGTTGCAAGATTCTCTGCAAATCCCAGAGAGAATCATTTGATGGTTGTAAAAAGAATAATGAGATACTTGAAAGAAATAGAAGAGTTTGGCCTATAATACAAGAAGAATGAGAAGTTTGATTTGAGAGCCTACACTGATGTTGACTTGGCTAGCAACATAGATGATAGAAAGAGCACCAGTGGAGGAGCACTTTTCTTACGTAAGAGACTAGTTACATGGACTAGTAAGAAACAAATTTGTACCTCATAGTCTACTACTAAAGTTGAATATGTTGTTGCTGCTATAAATTGCACAAATATTTTATGGATCAAGTAGTTACTCAAAGGAATGAAGGAAGAAATAATAGACCCAGTGAAAAGGAGTAGCATATTTCTAGTGGTTTTTCCCAAATTGGGTTTCTACGTTAAATCATTGTGTCAAGTGTGTTGATGAATCTTTTATGTTTCATGTTTAAATTTTTGGAAGTTGATTTAAAAGTAACTTGCAAGTTTTAGTGATAAGCTTGGATGAATGCACATATATGAATGTTTTATGGATTCACTAAGCCAAGTGAAAAGTTTTATTTGTACATCTGGACCTTGAATAACTGATTCACCCCCCTTCTCAATTATTCTAAAGAATTCTAACACATTTTGTTATGTAAAGGTGAAGTTCATAGCATAACACATTTTGAGTCTTGATTACTTTAGCTAAGGTGTTTCTAATTCAAATGGATGCTCCCACAACTAGCAAGATGTTGTTGATGGAGCAACCAAAATGCATTTATTTAGTGTAAAAATTAAATGACATTAAAAAAGCATTACAAACAAGTGAATTCAAGTTTCCCTATAGTCAATAGACACAATTAATTGTGAAACCCAAGTCATCTCAACTTCAACTATAGTGCCCACATAGCCCTTACATAACCATCACAACAATATTTGGTCAACTTTTGTATGCCAAATTAGCTAGCACATAACTTTTATGCCACCTCATTTATAGTATTATTTTAACACTTGGTACACCATCTTGTTTAGTAAAGGTGAATTTCATGGCATAACACATTTTGAGTCTTGATTACTTTAGCTAGGGTGTTTCTATTTCAGTTGGATGCTCCCACAACTAGCAATGTGTTTTCTATGGGGAAACCAAAATGTATCTATATAGTATAAAAACAAAGTGACTTCAAAAAAGTATTACAACAAGGTGCATTCTAGTTGTTGTGTAGTCAATATCCATAATTGATTGCAAATCCCAAGCCACCTTAACTTCAACTATAATGCCCAAATAGTCTTTACACAACCACCCCAACAAGAGTTGGTCAAATTTGTGACACATTTGGCAAAACATTATATAACTACACTTATTGTAATTCTAATACTTAAAACAATTTGTTAATATATAGATTAGCTATCAACACCTTTTAAGCCATTTTTGTTACATCAAAGTGTTTATTGGGGGGCTAGGTAAGGATATCAAAGTGGGCATGGTGGGGGAAGGTTGGTGGTTTTCCTTTTTATTTGGTACCTTGGAAATAGAATCATGTTTTTTCAAGTGTAGATAGTCATTGGAAAAAATTTCAAAGTCGATTCCACAACTAGTTGTAGGCGTAGGTTATATCTCACCTAAGCAATTTTTAATCATTTATTCATGTAATCAAAAGTAGGGCATTTAGTGATAAATAGATTATCAAATAACTTTTGGATGATAGCTAAAAGTTAACCACTATTTTTTTTTGCAAAAAATCAGATTTTAACATTTCCTACGCAATGAACTTTGATGAATTATAAAAGAACATATTTGTAAAGTGCCAAAATCATAGTGTGGGGGTTTACCAAATATAATTTCAGGGAGGGGGGGGTTTCGCTCTCGAGTTGTGCCACTGTGCACTTTTGGGAGTTGTGTCATTAAATACTTTCACAATTCTCTTTCAACATTTATTTGAGCATATTAAGTTTGCAACAAAATATACAAAGTCTGATATCCAACAAAATCAATAAGCAATCTACACCCTTCAACTATTATGAGTGGAAATTAGTCATTTCGTTCACATTGAATAATCAAAGGCTACAAAAGGTAACTTCAAACACAAAGAAGAGAGTCATATACAAAAAGATAAAGAAAAATGGTTTAATAAATGTGATCAAGCCTTTAGCTTACTATATCTAAAACTATCTTAAAAACTATCTCATGCATAAGTTTGGAAAAAACACCAATGAAGTTTCACTAACTCTAAAACAACTCTTTGAAAAAGACTAAGGAATTAAAAACTCATGTTAGAAAATGCTTTCTTAAATCCAACATTTTTTTTGATGAACAATCCCTTCTCTACTAATTTAATATTAAAGTTACATATTCAAAAAATAGGGGTCAGGGAGTACAAGATCAACTTGCAAGAGTTCAAATGAAAAAGCCAAAAACGCTAACAATTATTCATCAAAAAAAGCATAAAAGTAGCCCTTAGGTAGCTAAAGAAGTGCCAACTGAGGGAGGAGGATCCTGTTGATCATGAAATCCCCAAGCATTGGTGGGATTAGAGGGTGGCTCAAGAGGAGTCTGCCTATCATTTGCATCAGCTATAGTGTGTTCTTTTTCCTCACCCTCTACCTTGGGTGGTGAAATTACCAAGTCCAGGCAGTGGAATGACCACTTGGGGTTAGCAGTAGGTGGAGGCCAACAAGTAACAACAAGAGTAGTAGGAGGAGCATCCAACAACAACCCTAAGCCATGCTACACAGAAGCAGTGGTAAACATCCCAACCAATGGAATAGTGACACATGGCCTAAGAACTTTTTTTCTGGGAGTGGCATGCAAAGGAGCTACACCCCCAACAACGACCATGCAGTAGAGTCTAGTTCGTCAAAGCAAAATATTATGACACCTAAGAAACTGTACGTGGTGCATTTTCCCAATGATTGAGAAGCTCTTGTAGGTGGGACACCTCAAGAGCCACTTTGTTGGCTTGTACTTGAATCTGTAGCATAACATTATTACTTATGCAAGCCTTAGTATACATAGAAACATTTATATCTAGAAAATTGTGTGTAAAAAGCATATCATTTCTATCTTTCCAAAGAATGAAAAAAATCTCTAACCTGAAAGCATGCCAAATTTGGAAGAATTTAAATGAGATTTTGATAGAGTCCTTGAGAAAAACTATATGCCATGAAAATGGTTTTGGCCTAAAAGGTTTGAACAATTAGGGATCCAGAGCTAGTAATGTTGAGCTCTACGACAAAACCAAAAGATGTGCAAGAAAGTCTTAGGTTTCCCACAAAAAGGACAACGTGTTCAGGAATCCCCAAATGCTTGAGTCAAGTACCCAGAGGCAAACCCTAGAAGATAACACACCAAGTGAAGTGTGCAATCTTTGGCTTAGTAATGGCTTTCCAGATAGTGTTAAACTTGTATTTCCAATTTTCTTGTGTGGACTCAAGGTGCCAACATTGGTTGAGAGACTTAACCATGGGAAAATGAGGTACTAGCCATAGATATCCCATTTTTGGCTTGTAATTTACAAGAGGAGTACACAGATACCACTTCCAGTCCTTCCACCAATGCTTGGCTGGTAGAATGCCCAACTTATGAAGCAAGTGGGGAGGTAGAGAAAATATTAGAACATCAAAATTCTACCGATATGGATGAATCAGGCGATATTGGGCTTGGATATCTTCCTAAAATCTCAAGTTCAAGAAGACTCTGGAAAATAAATCTTTTTTGCATCCTGATACTGCATTTGGAAAAATGCAGCGCACTAGCACCCTAAAGCTTGGCAAGTGGCACACCCTCAATAGAAAACAAGGGTGACCACTACAAATTGTGTTGATTCAAGGAAAGCCCATCTCTGAAACCATTATTTTCCTACTGAAGCCATGACTTGACAGCTTCCCAAGATCTCCAAATGCTCTTACTAAAAAAGGAGCCTTGGATATGAACAAGCTCAGAGGTGATGAGAAGGGTCTGAAACTCGATCCCCTTCCAAGTTGGCTTGTTGATAGGAAAACTAGAAGAAATGTAGTGCTTGATAAGAATCTTCTAGGCCTCATCTCCATAAAGAGCTAGGATGACCCACTTGACACATAAGGCAATACTTTGTTTGTGAGTGGAGATAACGTCAAGCCCACTAGATTCCTTGGGTAATCAACAATATTCCCAAGTGACTTTGTGGAAGCCATGATGCTCAGAATCCAAAGCCTAGAGGAAATCTCTAAGAAGCTTCTCCAATTTGGAATAAGAGGCTTTGGACAGAGTCCAATAAGAGGAATAATACACATGGTTAGCAGCCATGACCTTGGAGAAAATTTAGAATTTACCAACCAAAGAGAGAGGCCTGGTAATCCAATAGTTCAACTTTTTGGAGATTTTGTTAAGCATGACATTTGAAAGGTCCATTGCAAAAGCTTGAAAAGAAAAAAGGATACCCAAGCAATAAAATATTTCACCATGTTGGATCCTATTCCATTGGTATTGAGCAAGCCAAGGTGGTACATGAAGGAAGGACTATCAATAACAAAGTATCTTGTACCACCAAATGGCTTACCAAGAAGCCAAAGAAAACATATCCAAGCATTGGGCATTGGAAACATCGACCTTGTCATAAATAAGGGTGAGGAAGGAATCATCAAAAAAGTGTCCATTGACAAGTTGAATGGGGGACTTAGAAAGAGCAATGCCTCGAGCATGACTAGAGGAGATGGCATGGGCTAACAAGTAACCGAACCCTTCAACAACCAGGAAGTACAAAGTAGGAGCCAAATGACAATCGTGGAGAATAGATCTGTAAAGGCCAAAGGCCTCAAATTGTCTATCATTAATGGTGATGCAAGTAGAAGCATCGGCAAAAAGAATTTGGACAAATTGAAGAAAGATAGGTCCAAATCCTAAAGCTTTTAGCATAGCAAGAATGAAGGGTCATTCAATGAAATCATAAGCTTTGGCAAAATTAATTTTGAGAAAGAGAGCTCGTTGCTTCAACCTATGAGCCCATTCCATGCCTTCCCAGATGACAATGATGTTGTTGAGGATATAATAGGATTTGATAAAGCCTATCTATTCTAGTTAGACAACCAAAGGTAAGAGATGTCATATTTTACTTTGGCTATGATCTTATAGGAGACATTCAACAAACTAATAGGCCTCCAATTGCAGATATCTTCTAGATCGCTAACCTTGGGTATGAATTTGATATTTTCTTTGTTGATAATGTTACCTAAATATTTAGAGTGAAAAGCTTCTAGGTAAACCTTGTGAAGGTATGCTCCAATGGAATCCCAAAAGGCTTTGTAGAATTCTCAGGGGAAACCATCACACCTAGAAGCCTTATCATCTGTCATGGAAAAGACAACCTCCTTGAGGTCACTAATAGTAAGCAATTATTTACAAAAAGCACATTACTCAATCACAAGGTGATTAGGAGTCATAGTGGTGCATTCCTTCAAAGCCTACAAGGGCTCTAACAATTGATCTTAGGCAGTGAAAACCTTTTCATAATGGTAGACAAAGGCTTGAAGAATGTCAGGAAGGACAAAGAACATTTGTTGTTCTTACTTAATTTTTTTAATCCCAACCAAAGTATGCCAAGCTTTGAGAGCTTGAAAGAATTTCTTAGAGGCTTGGTCACCAACTTCAAGCTAGTGGAGATAGGCTTTGATTTGTGCCCCCCTGGAGGCATAATTGTTGGCAACCTGCTTTTGATAGTAGATATTGACAAATTAAAGTTGCAGATCTAGATCAAATGGATTCAATGCCAAGGCCTCTAAAGCTGCACACAAATCTTTGGTGGTGGCCTCATAGGACCATCTATGGTATAGGGCAAGTTGGCTACCATAGATCTAGAAAAATCTTGCAGTACGAGTAATAGTGTCATTCCACCATTGAATCCATCCAAAATGGGTGTGCGGTTGAGACTCTAAATTCCAAACATGCAAAATGTGAGTCATAGTTGGATCATGACTCAACAATGATGTGTCAAGGAAAAAATTAGTTTTGGAGGGATGCCTCTGAGCTATTTTCTAGGTGACAATAAAAAAATGGGAAAATGATCTGACAAGGTCACATCCAATAGAGGAATGACACACAAATCTTTTTCTTTAGAAAAAGAGAAAAAATATTGTGCAAATATCATCACACGATCAAGTATTTTAAAGACCATGTTAGAGCCAACTCTAAAATTAGACCAAGTATGCCAACTCCCACCAAAATGAGGACAATGGGCATTGGGATAAAAAAGGCCTAATTTATTGTGCATGTAGTACTAGGATTCTAGTTCTCCAACTTTCCACTAGGGCAGAATACCATCTTTATCAAAGGTTAACTCAATCATATTGAAATCTTCACAAACAACCCAAGTGGTACGTGACAAAGAATCTACCACCCAATTTCACAGATGGGATCGTTCCACAACATCATTGGGAGCGTAAACATTAACTATCCCAAAAGAATGATTATGGAAGGACAACAAAATCCAAACAATCTTGTGCATGGTGTAAGAACCATAAGCAATAATAGAACAAGACAAACTAAGTGAAAGAAGAGTAACTACACCACCTTGACCAGCTTCATGTTGGAAAGAAAAACCATGTTGTTTGGCTAAATAACATGAAAATTAGTGTTGACCAAAAACCCTAAAATCTTAACTTCCTATAGAGAAATGATGTCTAGGAATCCAAGCTGATGTCTAGTATATCACACATAATATTTGCAAGGGGAGGTTTGTGAGACCTCACACATTCCATGAGAGAAAATTCGTTGATACAGTTCTTGCATATCTTCCTTGTCCCCAAGAGAGGAGAAGTTGTTATGCAAAGATGAAATGGAGGGGAAGGTTGGAGAAGAGTCACACCAGAGATGATTCTCTGCTTCTCCGGACCATCAAAGTTTTCTTCACGACCATCTGGGCTACGAGAGCGTCACAAGGGATGAGACCCAAGTGGGACCACCATGGATGCCACCTAAGGAGTTTGAACCCATGCAGGTTGAGAAGTGCCTACAAATGATGCTATCCCTTGGTCGATTGGGTTTGAAATGGGCAATGAACCACCAGTGTGTTTGGTGTTGTGACAAAGGTAATAGGAACAATCTTTAGCGAAGGCTGGGTAGAGGAGGAACCTTGTTGCTTGGACAAGGAAGTATTACCTTTGCAAACTACCACAGTCCACTCATCTTTCTTAGCATTTTCAACTAGCTTGTCCTGAATTTCTTTGATAGGAGCCAACTTGTGAGACATGACTAGAGGGATGTCCTTGATCTTATGCTCAGCTAATTGACACCAATAACAAGTGCTCGACATGGTCAAATATAACACCTTCTGGGTGAAGGTGTGCACTCTAACTTGAATGTCAATGGTTTCTTTGAGATCACAAGAGAGGTCCACTTCCATGCAAACCCTATTAAGGTATGCTTCTCTAACCAGTTGCATGCATCATCAAACTCGTGGATGTTAAGAACAATGTCAAGGGAATGCTTACCTTGTGAAACACTTTTGGAATAAACTTTTGTGACCATTTTTTCAAAGGAGACACCATGAGCATCTGTTGTAGTAACTCCAATAGCAGTATCACCTACTGGGCTAAAGTTGGCCGGAGCCATAATAAAGACCCCTAATATTCCCACAATTAATTTGGTATGACAGATGTAAAGCCAAAGAAAAATTCAAAAAAAAAATCCGTAGTAGCATGCAAAACCCTAGGAAAACAATTTTGCAAAATCGAACCCACTCGATATGTATAATCTAACAATTTTTGACATTTTAGACAATTATATTATAAAATTTAAATCATTAACATTGCAACTCAAAAATGTGACATAAAACAATTTATCCTCTTTAATATCCTATCTTGACAATAAGTTTAATTATTTAATATATAAAAATTAAAAGTAATATTAAACAAGAGATGCAATGCATCAAAGTTCCTACCAATAATTGGAAAAGAAAGAAAATATAGATTTATAGGTAGAAAGAAAAGGAAATGAAGAAAGAGCTAAAAAAGAGAATGATATGTTATTATATGCACAATTAAAGGTAGAATGATAGAGAGAGTTGAAGGCAATTAAAAAAATATTGATAATTATATTATTTTAAGAAATATATAAATAACAATAAAAATTATATTATATAAATGAACTAGTCATTTCTACCAATTCATTATAAGTTGAAATATTTGATTTAAAAAAATAAATTGTTGATTACTTAATTCAAATTACCAAAATATTTATTTAGTTTGAGAGGTAGTATTAGTTTTACAATTTGTAAAAATATTTAAAAAAATAGAAAAAAAAAAGATTGTAAAATAGTAGCTAGTAAAATATAGTGTAAACTTAAAGAAATAACATTCTTTACAAATGGTAAAAATAAACATCAATGTAAAACTAATCAACATATCTAAAATAAGAAATATAAAACATTTAACTCTACATTTAGGAAAATAAATAGTGATAAATTAATATTGATTAGACATTCATTTGTGAGGGAAAAGATAAAAATGTTTTTTTCTTGAAAATAAGTGAGGGCCCTACATGCATGGTTAGTCGTAAGGATTTCCCTAACCTGAATGTAGCTCCCCCTTCTGATGGTAACACCATTAGCCCCCCCATCTCTGCCCTTAAAGAATTAGATGATGATTATTTTATTGAAGTCATACTTGCTAATAAAAATTTTGATAATACTACATCTCAAAAGCTGGTTGGGACTAGTATTATTGAGAATTTTGGAAATCCGAATAGTATGATGACCCAGACACTTGATGGATCATATACTATTGGGGATTTCAACATGGTTGGATCTCATTCGAAGTATGGAGAGGATGAGGATGATCCCTTCTTGGGTTCTAATGCCTCTAAGATAAAGGGCAGGCCCTTGGGCTCTAAAAACAAAAAGAAAGGGGAGATTTTGACTCCTATTACTGGCCCTCACATGCATTCTTCATCATGAAGTGCATATCTTGGAACATAAGAGGCCTTGAGTCTTTTGATAGGAAGCATAGTATCAAGAGATTTTTATTGGGGCATAAAAATATAGACTTTCACATGATGCAAGAGCTCAAGGCTATTAATTTTCTTCTTAGTTCTTCTCTGGATTTCATCTAGAGGGATGCCATTAAAATCTGCACCAATCATCCTAAAGGGAAAGAAGGTGTTGCCCTGTTAATTAATCCTTATTGGGAAAAGTATATTAGTTCCTATGGTAGGTCCCTTTGCAATCGTGTGGATTGGGTCTTAATGGATTTTAATGGCTTCTCTTTTGGAGTGTGTTCTGTTTATGCCCCTAATGAGGTTAAAGACATAATTGTTTTTTGGAATTGGCTTTATAACTTACCCAACATACCATGGATTTTGGCCAGAGATTTTAACATGGTTGAGAATCAAGATGATAAGCTTGGTGGTCTTCCCTTTGCCTGGAAACATCAAGAGAAATTTTATTGGGATCATTGTAAACATAAACTTAACTTGTTCGATCCTTTGGAAGGACAAAGAAAAGACACTTCTAACCTCTGGTATACATGGTCTAACTTTCAATAGCGGAATAATAGGATATACTCCAGGCTATATAGATTTTATGTCAACTCTGATTTTGCTTCATTCTCTCCCAATCATCAGCAATCCCCTATTTTTGCTTCATCTTCTACTCTCTCTGATCATCTTCCTATTGTCGCCCTCATTAATATCAGGAATGCTCTTACTCCTAGCACTCATCATAATGATAAATTTATTCTTAACACATCTTTACTTAATGATCATGACACTATTATTGCTGTTAAGATGGTTAGAATGTTCAATCTTGTTAATAACTCCCCTTCCCATGTGGATCGATGGAATAGGAATGTCTCCTCTTGGAGGGTTATATTCCAAGCCTTAGGCCAAAGAAAGGCTAAGAATTATAGAAGAGTTGAAAATGAATTAAATGATCACCTACAATCTGCTGAATTGGATGCTCAAGCTAATCCTACTTCCATCTCAATTGTTAAATGTGTCTCTGCTGCCAAAGACTCTCTGAGGAAACATCAACATGTTAAAACCATTGAAGCCGCTATCAGAGGGCATCAGTAATGGTTAAAATATGGGGACATGGGTTCCAAATTCTTTTTTAATTATCTCAAGAAAAAATAGAGTAAAGAAAAAATAGATAGAATTGTCATTGATAATCAAGAGCTCAATGACATTAATGACATTGTTGCTACCTTTGAGAACTTTTGCAAAACCTTATTCAGTTTTGAGGACAGTAGTAATACCAAAGAGCTTAGGAATAAATGCAAGGTGCTTATACCTAAGAAAATTTCTAAGGATGATGTTGCCACTCTTAGGGCTAGGATTTCTCTTTAGGAAATTACTGATGCTATATCTGTTCCTGGGTCGGATGGCCTACCTGCTGAATTTTACAAATCTAATATTGATTGGATTGCTAAAGATCTACTGGATCTTTACTAAGAGGCCTATGATCGAGGCACTCTTGGTAGCTCTATTAATAAGGGGATTATTAAGCTCATCCCTAAAGATGGAGATAAGTCTCTTATCAAGAATTGGTGGTCGATTACTCTGCTCAATGTTTCTTACAAAATTCTAGCCAAAGCTTTGGCTTCTCAGCTTGTTAGTGTTCTTCCCAATTTCATTTGTCCCACCCAGACTGTTTTCATCAAGGGGAGATATATTCTAGAAAATCTTGTTACAAGCTGGGAATCTATGGAGTGGGCTAAGTCATCAAATCAAATTTTTTCTATGTTTCACTTAGATTTTGAGAAAGCTTATGATCATGTTGAATGGGATTTCATCCTCTCTATTCTTCAGGCCTTTGGCTTCCCTGCTGAATTTAATAGATTCATTCAAGTCCTTCTTAAGGACTCCTCTGCTAGAATTGAAATCAATGGTCTTTTATCCAACCCTATACCCTTGTCCCGATCAATTAGACAAGGTTGTCCTCTTGCTCCTGATCTTTTTGTCATTGCCTCTGATGCTTTGTACTATATCCTTAGAGATGACGCTATCTCCCCCAAGGTTAATGGAATCTCGCTTCCTGACAATTTTGAGCTTCTCAATATCCAATTTGTGGGTGGCACTTCTCTCTTCCTTGAGTCATCCTATCTTAATATCCAACATCATAATCAAAAGCTTGAATTCTTTGAGGCCATCTCCGGTGCTCGCATATCGAAGTCCAAATCTGTTATGCTTGGCTAGAAAGAGGAACCTCCTAATTGGTTCCTCCAGTTTGGTTATTCATGGGGCAGAACTAACAAGATTGTTAGATACTTGGGAGTTCCTTTTTCCATCTCCCCTTCACTCAAAGAGATGTGGATTTGGGTTAAGGACAGAATTTCAAAAAGCTCTACAAGTGGGATAATAGGGTTCTTTCCCTTGCTGGTAGAGTGCAAGTTTGCCAAAAAAAATAATCTTCTTATAGTATCTATTATTCCTCTGTTTGGATGTTTAGCAATTACCAACTTTTTGAAATTCAAAAGGCCATTAGGAGATTCCTATGGTCTGATGGTAAAGGGAATAGGAAAAAACATGTTGTTAGATGGAGTTGGTGTCATATTGATAAGAGGTTAGGTGGATTAGGCCTCAAAGACCTTAGGATTCAAGGGGTCTCTCTTGCTGCTAAATGGATTTTTTAGGCCCTTGATGGACAGGAGCCTTGGAAAATTCTTCTGAGACATAATATTCAATCTAGCTTCCCTAGGTAGGCTAAGTATTGGAAGAATCTTCCTTTTCCTGATCTCGTTGCAGGGACGTTCTCCATCTCTGTCCAAGGTTCCCTGGTCTTTAAGTCTATCTGGAAGGCTTGGGAGCTTGTGAGGGGCTTTATTTATAATTCTAATTTTGATAGTAATAACTCAATTCATGGTGAACATTCCATCTGGTGGAATTTGAAGCACAATGGCAAACCTCTTGCCCTGACTCAAGGGTGTTCTACTAAGTATTGGAATAATCTTGGTATTAAGAGTTTCATTGATATTCTGGAAAATGATAATCTTGCTAGTTGGCAGGATATTAGACTTAAGTTTAATCTTCCCGACTCCAACAAGCGTACTTATAATTTGATTTCTAATGCATGTAGCCCATTCAATTTGCCTCGTAGATGTGATGTGGATTCCCACAGATTCTTATCCTTTCGCTAGGAGGATGGTTCCCTCCTGCGTAATATCAAAGCTAAGGATATTTATAAAGTTTTTAATAAAGATAACTCCATTCTTTCACATTTGAATTCCATTTGGTATATGAATTTAGATTTTCTTGAATGGCAAAAAGTTGTTGACAGATTTTGGAAATCTCCTATTCCTCCCAAAATATTGCATTTTAAATGTCAGCTTCTTCTTGACAGACTTCCTGTTAAGAATCAAATTGGTGATGTTGACTCTTGTTCTATATGCATGACTCCTGAAAGTTTAAGAAATATTTTCTTTACTTGTTAGTTTGCTAGGATTATTTGGAATTTTTTTGGAATAATTATTACTATTCATTTCTCTGTTATGGATATTATTCTTGGATACATTTTTGGTCTCAAAAAGGATGCTAATTTCTTTTGGAATATTCTCTCCTCTCACATTCTTTGGCTTATTTAGAAATATAGGAATGAGGACAAATTCCAAGACATTGGTAGATCCCTTAATTTGTTTCAATTGAAATTCATACGATTTAAGATTGTTTCGCAGGTGTGTTGCATTATGAAACTTGAGAAAGATAGGCTGAAAAGGCTCCTGCATGATGGACACGAAATGAAACATGGGCTGGAATGGACCAACATTGTTGATGATTAGGCTGCTTTCGAGGAAGCCCTTAAGCGATTGCTTAAGGAAATAAGGGATACTAGAGGCCCTTTTGTTGACAGATTGGATTTCTTTGCTCATATTCTTGAGAGGAAGAAAGTGGTTTGGATGGAAGGAGAGCATGGTTGGACTACTTGGATTGAAGACCATGATGATATTCTGGATTAGTTCCTCTCTTTCTTTTTTGTATTCTCGTAAAACTATTACATATTGTGCAAGTTAGCTGTCTATGATTTTTAGTTGAACTTGGTGGTTGAGGCTTGCCTCCCCTGTTCTGATTTTGTACTTAACTTTTTTTTGATCAATCGATTATTTAATTTTAAAAAAGTTAATCCACTTGTCACAAATGTGAAAAATGCAAAGTTGTAATTAATGCATGACAAAATATTTTTAATTTCTTACAAATGACAAAGATAAACATAAATGTAAAACTTGAAAAGTTAACCCACTAGTCACAATTGTGAAAAAGATAAAGTTGTAATTAATGCATTCATTATGCATGATATTGTTAAAAAATATTTGTATTTTTGTTAGAGAAAATTGAATTTTCTTTAATAAAAAATAGTATGGTCTATGAAAAATATGATTTATAAAATAATGAAAAATAGAAAAAATATAAACATTTGAAGTTTCTTTTAATCTTTTAAATCCTACGAATTGATTGGTCAATTGAATCTAAAGTTGAATTGAATGATTCCAAGAATACTTTCCAAAGGAACTAAACATATTAAAAAGTAATATTATTTATTTGTCCGTAGGAGTGGAGAAGATATTTGATAATTATTCTATTCAATTGGAAAGTTTTCTCAAATTTATCAGTCCGGAGAACCTTTTAAAGACCATTTTTGTGAGTGGACGATCAATACAAGAGTTTGGAAGAATGAATCAGCAGAAAATCAGAATTTTTTTCACAGCAATTTGAGAATAACAGAGGTGGCCAGTGTTAATCAATAATGTATCATGTTCTTCTTTGTTCATATCAGCTCCCATTAATGGAGGGCATCGGCTGTCACATATAAACCTGAACTTGTAGAAGGTTCGCATCTTCGTTCAGACTGTCCGTTTTATTGAAGCGAGATATGAAGGTCCGATTTATATGTCTTAAAATATTAGATGTGCTCAGGAGGAAAGAAATTGCATAAATCTTATGCCGTGGAAGTTTAACATAACATCATTGTCAGTGGTGAAATATGAATCGATATTTTATGATTGCCCTCTAACTCTATTATCAGCGGGTGGGTCAGGAAAGTGTTATCGGGCCGATTCATTCCGACAATGGGTTTTTGAATCTAATGGGCAGGGACCACTTCGGGATGTACTGTTTTTTTGAAAGCAAGGAAAAGGCATCCTTAAAGACAACACGCGGCTTTGAATAGTCCGGAATACAATCTCCATCATTGCCATTGTGGGTAGCAGTGCGTGATACCTATATTTGCCAGTGATAGGCAATTATGGATTGTTTTCACCTATATTGTCCATCGTGATCCTTTCCGCTTCATAGAGCTTCAATATGTGTGAGTAAACGGGCTGCGGATATGAGAGCTACTCTGGATAGCGAGTCAGCCACAGACGACAGTTAATCGAAAACATTTCATCATTGCTACAAAAGTTCCTGCGTATATCAATCTTTGAACAATATGTCTGCTTTGAAAGGTGTTAAGGGTGCATTTTGTATTATTTTAGATTCTAATACATTCAGTTCCAGAAACACAACAGCAAAGGTGCAATAGTAATTTCTAGGATGATTGGCGGTCAATCCCCTGGAAGAATGCACCAATAGCCAATGCAAATGGTTCCAGACCCGCACATGTATATATGACCATTTCATACCTTTAATATTTTAAGTCAGAGATATCTGTGCTAGGCCTATCAAAGTGCATTCCTGCTGAATGATAAACCTGTTCAAGGAATTTTCAGTAATAAATTCAAAAGAGATTTTTATTTTAGTTGTATACTTAGTTTAAGCTATGCAAGCTTCTAAAATAGTAATCTCTACACTCAGTTTTAGAATATATAAGAACAAGCGAAACAATATGGAGTTTAGCTTTGAATTGATAGGCTTACAATGCGATGTATGCCAACTGTCTGATTAAATGTGCTTAGTGGAATTACACTTTAGTTGAGATTTCATTGGTGTTATTACATCACATCCTTTCCATTCTTTCAAGAATAAGTTCGAATATTTTCTCTTTGTATCCAACTTTTATTCCACTAGAAAGAAAAGTGTTTTATGCGCTCTATCAAGATACTTCCAATAAGAAACAAGGTGACTACTATCCCAATAATGAATACTCTCTTTCTCCATAATGTCAATGCACAAAGATAATAAGCCATCCAAAGAGATGCCACTATCTGTCCCAAAGAAGCTTATGTCCTGCCTCAAGTGATATCCCAAGACAACACTCAATCCAAAAGTATCAAATATGCATTGGTAGCTGCCAAGAAATAATCTCCATAGCTGATTCACAACAAGTTCTAACACATCCAACTATACGTATGCAAACCATAACAAATGAATCTCATGCCATCAACAAATACAACCCATAACATGCAAGCACAAGGTCTAATTGCCAAATTTATCAATGAAGAACATATACATTAGCAACTCCCACTACATAGGTAATATAATATTTGAGAATGATCAAGATACGTAAAGATCCACCTAATAACATCATATGGAAAGTGTAATCATTATCATGTAGTACCAAGAAACATACATAATGATATACAAAATCTGTAAATTGATATGATGCAAATTCAACTCTCATCACAAGTCTTTGTAGCTCTTTGAGTTCTTCACACTAAACAATGGAAAGAGATAAATGATCCCCATGTCATCACCAAAAAATGACGAAGTGATAACACATGCTCAAAAACTTAGTGTTCACCATAGCTCCACACAATATACCTCACATCCAATGTTATGCGACATATAGGAAGGTAAACAAGACCAAAGAGAGAACTTGCAAATCAAAATGTATAGCATATCCTGTTAGCATGATTGTTGATGCTATGGAGGAGCATTGTAGAACATTGATATGATGTATTCATGACTGTGTTTGTCATTGATGACAACATAATATAAAGTTTGTAAGGACTGACAGAGTAACAAACTAGAATTTTTGTATTAAAAACAATATATTACTTATCCGTTAGTGCGCAATTTCCAATGCATACTATAGTATGTCTTTGTTAAAAGGGTAAGTGTGTAGAACCTGAATTGATAGTGAACGGAAGATATGATTGATCTACAGAGAATCATATGGAAACAGAGTATTAGAAAAGCAATTCCTATTATGTGATTGCTGCAGTTCATTACAAATATAGTGAAAGGTTGTGCAGTTAACTAGAGACAATATGCTGATTGTTGATGATGTTAGAGAGTGCGCATGTACGGAAGTCACACATGTGAAAGTTTGTTTATAATTGTGAGCCGACAACATTAATTAAATGTGTATTCATTTAATTAACTAAGTAGGAAGTCGACTCAAGGATTTATTATTGTGCATGGTATAAAGGAAAGATGTTTTCTGTGTTTAACATAGAGTGAGTAGACAAGACTTGCAAATTATTAAGCAACAAAGTGCTACAGAAGCAGAGTGACTTATCTATGCATGTAAATGACCTTAAGGGTTATTATTACTGAGTATAGAGTTCCAGATCTGATTGCACAATCTGAAGGTGAAGAAGTCTGACATACTGGATAGAGGAAGAAGTAAAAGCTTGTTTTACATCTATTATTCTAAAAGGAATAGTACTGAAGTCAATTGGACAGGGGGTTTGTTGATTTGATCCTGAAGCTGTTTGGACAGTGGGTTCAGCTACCTTCCACAACTTCTAATAGGGATTCAAAGTCTCCTAACAAGGACTTATATGTACTGAATGTGATTAATTAGACTCCTAACATGGTCTAGCCTTTCACAAGAAACATTTATATTAGTACATTCCCACCGGGGTTTTCCCTCTGATCAAGGGTTTCCCTAGTCAACATATCTGGTGTCACTATGTATATCTGTCTTTCATGATTGCTGATTATATTGATCACATGATTAAGTTGGATTTAAGTTAATATTGAGTTAGATAATTATATAACTGATTCACCTCCCCCGCACCCCCACCCCCCCCCTTTTAGTTATATTGTGAACATTAATTACTAACAATTGGTATCAGAGCATTAGGTCTTTGAAGAAAGGGTTTAAAAACCTAAGGAGATCTATGGCGAATATATTCAAAAAGGAAAGTCCAAAATTTGATGGCACCAATTTCGACCGCTGGAAGGACAAGACGAAAACTCATCTTTTGTGCATGGGTCCAAGATATGGGCTTGTAACCAAGGTATCTAAGGAGATTGCAGATGAAGACAATCTTGAAAGTTGTACCAAGGAGCAAAGAGAAGTATTCATGTGCAACATAAGGGCAAGAGAAGCAATATTGTCAACTCTACCTAAAAGTGAGAATAGTCAAGTAAAATTAATCAAAACATCGAGCATGAAATTTGGAAAACTTTAGAAGCTAATTATGAGGGTGATACACATGCAAAAAGAGTTAAATTACAAAACTTGAATTGGGCATTTCAAGATGCTAGAATGATGAAATATGAATCTATAAGCTATATTGGCAGAATATCTGAGATTGTTGCAGGAATCAAATCTTATGTAGGAACCAAATCTGATGATGAAGTAATATGGAAGATCTTGAAAAGTTTGACACCACCCTTCAAGACAGTTACATAGATGATTTAGCTCATGATACCTTGTACTAAAAATTTGACCAAAGAAACATTGCTTAGTAGATTGGAAGCTGTAGAATTCGATCTGAAGCAATCTGGAGAATTAGCAAAAGTGGAGACAACATTCAGTGCATTAAGTGTTAAACCTAGTCTAGCAAAGAATACAAGAGCACAAGAAGATGTTGCCAGCAACAACAAGATTGTTGAGGAAAAGATCAAAGGAGTAGCTCTTCTTGTGGAAAGAGAAAAAGATGGTAAGAACATTTTTAAATGTTGGACATACAATAAATATGGTCATTATGCATCTAAGTGTCCCAAAAGAGAAAGGAAGTATAAGGGACGATTCAAATCTAGAAGACCTAGAAATTGCTTATATGCTTATGAAGAAGAAGAAGAAGAAGAATTTGACCAAAGCAAAAGTGAAGATGAATTGGGATTCATAGCTATAAAGGAGGATGATCTTGACAAAGAGATTAGAGAAGAAAGTGTGCTGATTTCACAAGTTGAAAAGAAAGATTGGATCATTGATAGTGGTGTTCACATCACATGACTGGTGATATGAGCAAATTTGCCAAATTCAAAAGCCATGATGGAGGGATTGTTAGAGTAGGGAATAATGCAGCCTATCACATTACAAGAATTGGATCTATCACACTTGATGGTAAAACAAATACTGATGATGTTTATTTTGTTGATGGACTAAAACATAACTTGTTAAGTGTTGGACAACTTACGGACAAGGGTTATCAATTACAATTTGGTAATGACACATGCATCATTAAGGACAAGGAAGGAAAATTGCTTGGTACTAGCACAAGAACTAGATGTAATGTATTTCAGTTAAACACCACTGAAATAACATGTTTAGTAGCTAAAGTTGACAACAGTTGGTTATGGCACAAAAGATTTTGTCATATAAACTTTGACAACATTGTGAAAGCAAGTAATACACTTGTTGTGAGAGACTTACCTAAGATCACTAAGCCCATTGACATTGTTTGTAAGGAATATATCTTGGCTAAGTAGAAGAAAATTTCATTTCCTAGCAAGCAATTTGGAACTACACAGAAGCTAGAATTGGTCCATACAGATTTAAGTGGTCCTTCAAGAACAAGAGGACTCTATGGAGAAACATATTTTATGATTTTTGTTGATGATTTTACTAGAATGATGTGAGTATCTTTTCTTAAAGAAAAATCAGAAGCATTTGAGAAATTTGAAATATTCAAGAACAAAGTAGAGAATGAATCAAGAGTAAAAACTCAAGAGCTTAAGATATGATAGAGGAGGAGAATTCACTTCTAGAGAATACAACATCTACTGTGAAGAGCATGGAATCAAAAGACAACTATCTTCACCTGAGCAGAATGGGATTGCTAAAAGAAGAAATAGATCAATTGCTGAAGTAGCAAGACCTTGTACCAAAGACATTTTGGAGAGAAGCAGTCAATAAAACAGTATATACTCTGAACAAAGTACAGATCAAGAAAGGTATGGAAAAAACACCTTATGAATTATGGTTTGGATACTCACCATTGGTCAAATATTTTGGAATATTTGGGAGTATATGTTACATCAAGAGAGATGATGATATCGGTAAGTTTGATCCAAGGAGTGATGAAGGTATGTTTCTTGGCTATTCATTAAAAAGTAAAGCCTACAGATGTTTCAATTACAGAACAAAGAATATAGTAGAGTGCACAAATGTGAGAATAGATGAAAAGTTTGGTACCAAAGACAAGATGATGGATTATAACTCTGAGATGACAAATAGATGCAATGAATTGTTTCTCAAGACTAATAATGATTTGCAGATAATATACAAACTGAAGAAATAAGAGAAGAACAGAGCACAATACTTGAAATAAGAGTTGAAGCAACAACTCCTACCTGAAATAAAAATATGATGAGAAATCATCCTGCTGATTAGATAATAAGAAGTAAAGAAAAGGACTAATGACAAGAAGTAGAATCAGTGAAGAACTATGTCTAATATCTCAAGTAGAACCCAAGAGCGCAGATGAAACAATCAAGGATGATCATTGGATGAAAGCAATGAAGGAAGAACTCGAATAGATAATAAAGAATGACACATGGGAACTAGGCCCTAGACCTAAGGACAAGAATGTGATTGGCACAAAATGGGTGTTTAGAAACAAAATGAATGAACAAGGAGAAGTAATAAGAAACAAAGCAAGACTAGCATGCAAAGGCTACTCTCAGCAAGAAGGAATAGATTATGACGAAACATATGCACCTGCAGCAAGAATGGAAGCAGTCAGAATGTTCTTGGCATACGCAGCAAATAAAAACTTCAAAGTATATAAAATGGATGTCAAGTCAGCATTCTCGAATAGAGAACTTGAAGAAGAAGTTCATATTGAGCAGCCAAAAGGTTTTCCTTTGATAGAAGAGAAGGATACGGTTTGTAGATTAAAGAAAACCTTGTATGGATTAAAGAAAACACCCAGAACCTGGTATGCAAGGTTAGATAAATACTTAGCAAAGCTTGGATTCGATAAAGGAACAACAGACAACAACTTGTACTTGAAAGAAATAGAAAATGGTTTGTTGATAATCATTGTATTTGTTGATGATATCTTTTTTGGAGGAAATTATGAAGCTAGTAACAAATTCTCAAAAGATATGAAGAATGAATTCAAGATGAGTATGATAGGAGAGATGAAATTTTTCTTAGGATAACAAATTGTTCAAAATAAAGAAGGTATCTTTATTTCTTAAGACTAAATACTTGAAAGATTTGGACTAGAAAATTGTAAGCTTGTTGGAACCCCTATGGTAACTGGTCACAAGTTATCTACAAAGATGAGACACCCACTATTGAACAAAAGAAGTATAGATCTATGATTGGAGGATTGCAGTACCTAACTCATTGTAGACCAGACATAGCTAATGCAGTTGGAATTGTGGCAAGATTTCAAGTTGATCCTAAAGAATATCACTATGTAGTAGTAAAAGAGGATATTCAGATATCTAAAAGGTACATTTGGTTATGGCATTTGGTATGATAGAAGTAATCATTTTACTCTTTGCACTTATACTGATGTTGATTGGGCTGGAGATATGGATGATAGAAAAAGTCCTAGTGGAGGAGCATTCTTTCTTGGTGGAAGACTTGTTTCTTGGCTCAACAAGAAACAAGACTGCACTTCACAAAGCACTGTAGAGGCACAATATGTTGCAGCAACAAACAACTGTAATCAAGGCATATGGATGAAGCAGATGATGAAGGATATTGGAATTACATTCAAAGAACCTATTATCATTTACTATGATAACACAAGTATAGTTGACATGTCAAAAAATCCTGTCTTACATTCTACAACTAAGAATATCTCTATAAAGTATCATGTGTTGAGAGAGACAGTTGCAGAAAAAGAAATCAGGCTAGAGTATATTAACACCAAAGAACAAATTGCAGATATTTTCAGAAAAGCCTTACCAAAGGATACATTTGAGTACCTAAGAGTTAGGCTTCGGGTTATGCCCCTGCCTACTTCAGAATAGAAGATGCAAAGGTGCATCAGTCTAGGGAACAAAGCACTATTGTTAGACTGGACTGAATGTTAATGCTTCCTCAATGGTGGAGTATTTGTGATAAATAGAGTCAGCAAAAGACTCTTCGTAATTGGTGATTGGTATGAAACAGTGTCTCTAGACACTTGAGTTGTTTATGGATTTATATACAAAGTTGTAAAGCAATAGACTAACTTATGGTCATGTTGGTAAATTATTGTACCTTTAAGCAATTGAACCATTTGAGTATTACCTTTGACATTGATGCCAATGGAGGAGAGAGTGACATGAAAAACATTCTATGTAGTTCAATTGGGAAGAAAGCAGAACATGATTATTTAAGGAAAACGAAAGAAGATATATATTGTATTCTTGGAACTTAGATGTTTTTCATCTATGTTTCCATTGATGCCAAAGGGGGAGATTGTTAGCATGAATGCTGATGCTATGGGGGAGCATTGTAGAACATTGATATGATGTATTCATGGTTGTGTTTGTCATTGATGACAACATAGTAACAAATTTGTAAAGACTGACAGAGCGGCAAACTGTGATTTTTGTATTAAAAACAATATATTACTTATCTATTAATGCGCAGTTTCCAGCGCATACTATAGTATGTCTTTGTTACAAGGGTAAGTGTGCAGAACCTGAATTGATAGTGTACATAAGATATGATTGATCTACAGAAAATCGTATAGAAATAGAGTATTAGGAAAGCGGTTCCTATTATGTGATTGCCGTAGTTATGTACAAATACAGTGAAAGGTTGCGTAGTTAATAGGAGATAGTATGCTGACTGTTGATGACGTGAGAGAGTGCGCATGTACGAAAGTTGCACGTGTGAAAGTTTGTTTATAACTGTGAGCCGACATCATTAATTAAATGTGTATTCATTTAATTAACTAAGTAGAAAGCCAACTCAAGGATTTATTATTGAGCATGGTATAAAGGAAAGATGTTTTCCATGTTTAACATAGAGTGAGTAGACAAGACTTGCGAATTATTAAGCAGCAAAGCACTACAGAAGCAGAGTGACTTATCTATGTGTGTAAGTGACCTTAAGGGTTATTATTACTGAGTATAGAGTTCCAGATCTGATTGCACGATCTGAAGGTGAAGAAGTCCAACGTACTGGACAGAGGAAGAAGTAAAAGCTTTTTTTACATTTATTATTCTGAAAGGAATAGCACTGAGGTCAATTGGACAGTGGGTTCGTTGATCTAATCCTAAAGCTATTTGGACAGTGGGTTCAGCTGCCTTCCACAACTCCTAACAAGGTTAGAATCTCCTAATAGGGATTCAAAGTCTCCTCACAAGGACTCTACATGTATTGAATGTGATTAATTAGACTCCTAACAGGGTCTAGCCTTTCACAAGGAAAATTTATATTAGTACATCATCTTGTGGGTATCATTCTCACCGGGGTTTTCCC
Organism: Cupressus sempervirens; assembly: GCA_028749045.1. NCBI lineage: Eukaryota > Viridiplantae > Streptophyta > Pinopsida > Cupressales > Cupressaceae > Cupressus > Cupressus sempervirens. The sequence goes on along the minus strand of CM053792.1, from coordinate 967,208,207 downwards.
TTTGATCAAGGGTTTCCCTAATCAACATATTTGGTGTCACTGTGTATATTTGTCTTTCATGATTGCTGATTACATTGCTCACATAATTTAGTTGGATTTAAGTTGATATTGAGTTAGATAATTATATAACTGATTCACCTCGCCCCCTCAGTTATATTGTGAACATTAATCACTAACATATCCTACTCTAGATACCGCTAAATGCTAAGCCGTGATAAGTTGGGTTTGCGCTTAACTCTCAAAGTTTTCCAAAGGATTAGTATTCAAGTGCCTTTTCTTGCTAATCTTAAGCCTAGTAGAAAACATGTAATGGTAGACCATCATAAGCTTGGAGGAACACCTACAACAGTGCGCTATTTATTGGGGCTGGGGGGAAGACTGCCTGACCATAGTATAGTTCAAGGTTTGGTATTGAAAAGTGATGCTATTGGAACCATCAAGCATGTGGAAAATGTTAGTATTAACTTTGAATAGAAATAATAGTTACATGCAAATATAACCAATACCAGAAAATAGTAGATCGCATAAAAGAGAACACAAGACATCAAGATTTAATGTGGTTCACCTAATCTCTGGGCTACATCCACCAATAGCAAGTCCAACATTATTATTATCCAATGATTACAATCCGTAATCCCTTACAGCTCAATACTGTGCAAGAAGCTACAATATCACCATTCATCATGAAATCTCTAACCCTAAGCCTTTTTATACAAGCTTTTGCCACTTACAAAATTAGGGTTAGAATAATACAAAAATAGTAGCCGACCCTTTTTACAATATAAGGGCATTTTTGGCTTTGGACCCCACCTTGTACTACGATAGTGAATGCACCCCAAACCCCCGTAGAAATAATCTAGAGGAAAATCGCACTGAATAAACCTATGAGTCTGATTAGGCTCCAGATCACAGTAGAGAAAGACCAGATTGCAGTGTTTGGTAGAAGTGTGGACACATCAGCTACAACAACTATGAGTATTGTCTATAATCAGAATGCTAAGCAACTGCTAGATTTTATGGTTTTGGACTTGGTTTGGAGAAGACTCATCTGAAGTGTTCCTAAACAAAATCTGGAGATGATTAATTCTAGCAAAGCTTCTCCAAACTTCTCTAGACTTGATTAAAATGTAGCATTAAGAGTGGAAATGCAGGTGATAGCATTCTTCGTAGCTGTATAAGTTGGATGTCAAGTGAGAGATTGTTGAGAATGTGAAGTCCAATGGTTATTTGACCATTTCTTTACTTCTTCTCTTTGTTTCTTTGCTTTCTCTTCATCTTTAAAAAGTAATACATTTGTATAAAAGGATGAGTGCAGATGATGTATTGTATGTGAGAGTAACAGTGAATAAAGATACTGCCCTGCTTTCCTGTGGATGTAGCCTTTAACAGTGAATCATGTAGTTCACTGTATTATGTGTTTTTCCAATCATCTGCGTTTTTAGTTTTCTTATTTGATATTATTTTATTTGCTCTTTAAACTCAAGAAATCCTAAATTAAAAAGGAATAGCATATTTCAAACATATCGTTACAGTTGATCCAATCCAGTGCAATTTTTAGCTCAATGTCGAATGTTCTGTTTTATGCTACCAATTTTTGGCATAGTATTCAGTTGTTAAAAATGATTTTAAGCTTTCAATATTTCTAGGCATATGATGATGCGATAACTCCCAAGTAGAATGTATAAGAAAAGTGAACATTCATAACTTCAGTTGTCATCTGCAAGATTGGTTTCCCTTAATTTGATCTCAGAATGAAAATAGATAATCAGATCTGATTGAATCAATTTACTTCCTTTTGTTAAGCAGAACCAGATTTATCGAAGAGAAAAAATGAATGCAAAGTAAAGCAGTTTCAGTTACTGTTAGAACTGGTAACACAGGTGAATAAGCTGCAAGAGATAGAATAACACAACAAATTAACTGGCCATCCCTGTTTGCCCAATCAAAAACAAATTTACTGGCCAACCAATTGTCCTTTAATCAAATGGCAAGGCCAATCCACCCAGATGTGGAAGTGAATCTGATGGTCCTCTATAAGAAAGTTCTTAAAGAAAGACTAGTTATCTAAGACCACAAGAGGAAAGAAAATTAAAAAGTCAGGAAAGGGAAAAGCAATAACGCACATCAGCTGCTGCCTGGAAGCAATTGAAGCAGCAGAGGAAACTACTAATCTTCTGGACGTCATTGTCCATGAGAAAAATTGTAGGGTGTTTCAAACTCTGATTCATCCCCAAATTTATCGTGCCTCTTCAGATTTCCTTCAGCATTCCAAAGTAGGAATTGTACAACTAGATCCAGGATGCTCAGTGCTGAATTTTACTGACAACTTGCGGGATGCCAGCTTGATTGGTTGGTGTCGTTGTTTATCAGGCTGACCTCTGATTTACCAGTGAATTTGGTGGAGGAAATGACTAGCATTTCCTAAAGCGTGGAAATACTCTTACACTCTGATCATCCAACATTTTGGTTCATACCAGTTATCTGATTGGTCATCAGGATTCTCTAGAACACTTGTCCATGCCTGCTAATACATTCAAAATAATCTGTGAGGTTAGCTGACCAGTGTATAGTCCTTGTCTAAAGTTTAAAAAACACAAATCTTCCACCATGGAATTGGACTCCCCTCAAGTCAGTCTCTTGTTTTGCCTGAAAATCATGGGGAATGCTTCATAACTTCATAGGATTGAAGGCAAGATTTCTACACTAGTTGGATGCTACCATTGCCACAAAATGGAAATTTGTACAGGAAGAGAAATTATTTATCTATTGAACGTGCATAAGTAGATAATTTTTCATTGTAATTCATGTTTAAACATTATAGAAATAATCATTTCATTTGACGGACAGAAATGAGTCTCATCCTCCAAGGTATCTAACATAAATATCTATAGAATTAGATAGTGTTGTTTGTCTTTCAACCCGTGCTCTTCTATCAACACTATGTTTGATAGTTTAAAAGTTCTTGAAGAGGGTGAATTTGATTTATGCTCCCAAATGCTACATATTAAAAGCATTTTTACATGAACATCTGTAATTGATCTCTTTGTAGTTCTTACTCCCAATTCTATCAACAATTCTGACCACCCATTGGCCAATAGACTTCTCCATTCCAACCATCTATTCCCCACATATATATCTACCTCACTGCTTTTGGTACCTCCAGTTGCTCCACATATGGCTTCAGAGTTCCTCCAAACCAATAAATTGGGATTCAAATTTATTGTTGTTTCACCAGCAGTTTCTTCTGTTTGCTGAAACAATACAGTTTCTAGTTCAAAGTATTCCTCCAATTTCCATCTCATTCCTGCCTTTTCAATTACCATGCGAAGCATGTCCTGAGAAAAACTGAGACCCTGCAAAACAGAACACAAATATCATTATTCTCAAACAATATAACCATTTTTCTACATTTAAAACAGTACATATCAACTTTAATTTGTCAATTGTCACACATGACATGATTTCCTCAAGTGCCTTGCTTGTGTTAACTGTCAAGACAAATGAAGTATATGATAAGCTAGGTGTGAGTCAATTTCCTTCACCAAGTTCAATGTTGAACTACCAAATACAATGAAAAAGAATATGAATCAAAGTGATCTCCAGAGAAAGAAAAACTAGTTTGGCTTTGTTTGAGAATCAATTCTAAACTTATTTAAGCTTCTGATGCAATACCAATGACTGTGATGCAAGTGACATAGAATAGGTCCAAATCTTCTTGTTCATGAAGGAACTTACCAAGTCATAAGCAGCAAGAATGTTCATGCCAAAATCTGTGGGCAAATGATTCCATGCAATCCAGCTCCATTGTATCCATGCCAAGTCCAGAAAGAGTTTATCATATAAATTGTTCTCTGTTTACCGTATGGATTAATTAAGCAACGCACACAGGAAATAGACACGAACACCGAACAGCAAACAACAGAACTCTTATTATTATTCGCATATACCAACAGTACATTATGCTTTTCTGATATGATATGATCTCCTCGAAGGGGTTATAAATATCTTCCGAAGAACTTTCCCGAAGGAGTCCGTCGGCCAGATACATTATGCCCCCTACAAACTGTTTACCCGTCGGCTACATAACAAGACTTTTACCGAAGGGACCCGTCGGCCGATGCACAATTTCTACCGACGACATCATCCCCCCCAAAAAGAAAAGTTGTCTCCTGACGACTAGCAAAATTAGGAGACAACCCACAATCAAGAAAAAGAAATACTAGAGAGAAGAAGGAGGTGTCCCAGAAGAGTGCTGTTGACGACGCAACTCATACACCTGGTCAGTCCGGATGCGCAGATTTGTCTGAATCTATGAATTAACTTCTACGGCCTCCTTCAGTAGAAGCGCAGCATCCATAGCCTGCCTCCTGGCCAACTGTAACTCATGCTCTGCTGCATCTTTATTCCGGATAGCTGCGTCCTTCTCCTGTACCACTGCTGCCATATCCTTCAATAGTTTTGCCCGCTCTGCTGCCCATGCTGCCTGCTTGTCGGCCAAATCAGTGGCTAACTTTCCTCTTGCCTCTTTTTCAACCGCTAGAGATCTCTGAGCTGCAACACTGTCTGCTGCCCTATCCGCCTCCGCGCGCTGCCGCGCATAGTAAACCTCTTTGTACAGTCCCACGATCTCATGTGCCAACTTCATCATCGAAGTGTCACTCGGTCCCAACTCTGGCTCAGTGGCCCAATCTGCCAACATCTCTAGTGTCTCAACTGTCGGCCAACCTCTATCTACAAAACAAGTTTGGAATCGCTTAGGACAAATCCCACGAATATATGCTCGAATCAAATGCCACTCCCTTCGTCGAGTGAGAGCCTGAATCGCCACATCATGCCCCTTCTTCAATGCAGACTTCATAGTCCTGAGGTAGTCCCTGCACCTATCCTCATCCGACCCATAATCCTCCTTGGCGAAGTCCTCGAATGACCATTCAGGATCACTATTGTCCTCCTCATCAGCAGGAGCCATGCCCACATCCGGTGCCGCCTCCTCTGCTGTCGGCGCAATCACGACATGTGGCATTCCCTCCTCCTGAGACTGAGGCTCTGGTACAGGTGCTACTCCGGAATAGCTGGGGGACTGAATGGACGGGCCACGCCTGTCAGGGACAAGTCAGAACTGCTGCCTCATAAAAACACTGGCTCTATCCATGACCTCTGGTTGTTCGAGCTGCGTTGGGTCCGTACACTCCTGTACTCCTCCGTCTGATACGTTCTCTACCGGAAGTGCCTGAGCTTCTGCTGACTGTGCTACTGTAACAACTGCTTCTGACTGACTTATGGCAGGCGCCATGGGTGCTGCTATCGAAAGTGCTTCAGGAGCTGAAGAAGTCTCTCGATTGACGAGTGCGGTTAGGTGGCCAAAGCCGATCGCAAATCCTGCCCCCGGTCGGACAGGAGAAGGCCGTACCCCGTGTTGCCATGGTGCGGCTAGTGTAACTGCCTGGTGGGATCCTCCAGTCATCAATATCGGTCACCGAGTCTGCCCAAACCCTGGAATGTGAGCCATGTGTAGACCTTGGGGTAACAACTCGGAAGTCATAGGAACTGTAGTACGCGAAAATAGCAAGGGGGTAGCCGTGACAATCTGAACCGCTTCATTATCCTCACCCTCCACACTATCCTGCTTAGAAGATGTCTCCTGTCGGCCGCTGTCAGTATCATCTGCCATGTCCATCCGAGGCCTCTTTTGACCTGCTGAACCCTTCTGCCCAGAGATTGTGTCCAAGTGCTTCCATTGCATGATAGGAGGTTCTCCTGGAGCCAGTGGTCCAGGCTATGCCTCTATCACCTCTGTTGGAATCAACCGGACTACAGCATCCAGAAATAGACCAATGGCGTAATGGGGCATATAGAAGGTCTTGTGCTGGAGAGTCATGAATTCATGCATCCGTTCAACCAACACAGACGCCCAATCATACACTTTCCCAGTCATTATGCCGTTCATCATGGACAGCTGCGGAAATGTGATATCCGATGCCCTAGAGGATCTCGTGAGCCTGCTTTTGACCAAGTCCATCAGACACCGCCATGGCCCTTCCGAAATGTCGGTTTTCTTTAAACCCCTCCCCTTTGATGTCTCAGCTAATGCCGCCTGTTCTGCTTCAGTCAAATCTCCACATACTAATTTGATTAAAAATAGTTTCCCATCCTTTGGAATTTTCTTCGACTGAATCTTTCTGCCCTGCTGCCTTGGAATGCCAAAAACCCGTGTGAAATCTGCTACTTTGAATGATACCACTAAGTTCCGTCCCAGGTACTGAAATGTGCTCCTGCAAGAAGCTCTGCCATATGTCTCAATCATGGTACGCAGATACCCTTCATAATCTTGAATGCAAAAAATCGGCATCTGAATGGCCCATTCCACCTGCGCTCTTCTGATGCTTGCTTTGACTGGATGGTCATCAGGGGTTTCTTGCCACCATTTCCAGCAATCCATTCCATTTAATCCCTCAAATTGTATAGTCTGTGGTGTGACTTCAGCTACTGCAGGTGCTACAGTCTTACGCTTCTCCTTGCTGCTGCTCGAGCCTTCATTCAAATTACCTGTACCTGCCATGCTCCTGCCTTTCGCAAGTTTGGACTGTGCTAATTGTTTTTTCCACTGCCGTTTACCTACAGACTCCATTAATTATATTTATCTTTTCCTAACGGTCTCCCAAATCCGTATAGTGAAGAATTCTTCCAAGTCCGAACGGTGAATTGCAACCTTTGGAATGAGAAATCCGTACGCACAGTTTGCCTTCCCCAAATCCGTACGGTAGTAATTTCAATACCCTCCACTGATCATGGTATACCGCCTTGCTTATTGGTGAACTTCGTACCTTAACCTGGAAGATCCTACATTCAATAATCCGCACCCTACTCTTCAGAAGGAAACCGTACACTTGAAATGCTGGAAGCCTTCAGTATGGTCGGTGTTTTAACAAGCCGTACAGTGCCCTGCAAGTTGCATATGATAACTTGACCCTTCTGTGATGAAATTCGTACGGCTTCCAACTTGACGAAATCTGGATTTCAACCTTCTTGGAAGGCCGTACTTGCAATATCCTACTTGGTCTTTGAAAATCCGTACAATGGAAATTACAACTCTTGGCTCCAAGTTTCGTACGTTAATCTTCTGAGGCTTCTTTAAAAAAACCGTACGGTGGTCTCAGTGTTAGAGAATGCAACTTTTAGAAACCGTACAGTGCAAGGAAAATCCGTACCATAAGAAAATCGTTCAGCAACTATGGAATTCGTACCTTCATTAAAAACCGTACCATAGCCATGGAATCTGTACATTCATTAAAAACCGTACTACAACCTAAAATCCGTACATTCTTTAAACAAACTGTACTGTAATTGTCTGGAAAACCGTACGCCAAGTCAGATATGGAAACCCGTACGGTGATGTCTCCTGTTAATATGAAACTGTACAGTGCTTTTTAGAACCCGTACGGTGCTTTTTAAAAACTGTACGGTGCCTCCCAGAAACCGTACGGCGCCGTACGGTGCTTTACTTTGTTTTTTTTTCTTTTTTTCTTCTTTACAAAGTCAGTTTACCTTTTTTCTGACGCAGAAGTATTCCGCTCATGATATATCTTCAACTTCGACCCATTCACCGCCTGAGGCACTTCGTGTCCATCCAAAGTCCATAATTTGATTGCTCCATTATCCCCTACTTCCCGAATCTGATACGGCCCGACCCACTTAACCTTGAACTTGCTCGATTTGATCTCATTCTGGTCGTCGTACTTTAATACCCACTGTCCGGGTTGAAACCTGTTTAGCTTCAGGTGCTTATCGTGCCATGCCTTCCGCCTATTCTGCGTTACTTCATTTGCCCACTGTGCTAATAATCGCTTTTCCTCTAAATTGTTCAGTTTATACAGCCGCTCCCTTAAGCTTTCCATGTCGCCCAACTTGTTTTCTAGTGCTATCCGTAAGCTTGGTATCATAAATTCCGCTGGTACTACAACCTCTTGTCCAAACATCAGTTGAAACGGCGTGTGTCCTGTTGTGACTTTGTACGTCGTGCGGTAAGCCCATAGAGCAGAAGGTAATTTCTCCTCCCAATCCTCCCCTTCGATGGCGCAGGATTTGTATATAATTGATACCAAGATTTTGTTGGTAGCTTCAGCCTGTCCGTTTGCCCTTGGGTAGTACGGACTTGACAGCGAATGGTAAATTTTGAACTCCGTGGTGAGCAGTCGGATCACATGGTTTACAAAATGTCCTCCTCTATCGCTTGTTACTTGTAATGGAATGCCGTACCTAGTAATAATTTGCTCATAAATAAACTGTGTTGTACTTACCACTGAGTTGTCTGGTAGTGCACGCGCCTCCACCCATTTAGTCAAGTATTCCATGGCAACCACAATGTAACGGCATCTTCTGGTTCGGCTCGTCTTTAGGGGTCCTATGAAATCCAAACCCCATCGTTCAAAAAGCTCCTGAGCATGAGAAGGATTCAGAGGCATGAAATCTCTTTTCAAGGGTTTTCCAGCTGGCTGACATGTATCGCATGCAACAACCCATTCCCTGGCGTCATTGTATACTGTTGGCCACCATAATCCTGCTAGCCTAGAAGTATTTTTCGTGCAGTTGTGTCCGGCCCCATGTGTCCTCCTGCCGGTCCTTCGTGCGCTTCCTTCAGTACCCGTGGAATTTCTTCCTTCAGGATACGCCGCAGGATCTGATTGGGTCCCATTTTATACAACAATCCATTAATCAGTTGGAATGTTCCACTCCGTATCACCAACTTCCGTTTTTCATTCGGTGGCATGGTATTTGGAAACTGTCCTGTTGACAAGTATTCGCCAATGCTTGTATACCATTCTGGTAGTGCAGCAATCTGAAATAGCTGTGCGTCAGGAAAGTCATCATTTACACCGTCTGCCGGTTCTCCTATTCTGATACATGATAAATGATCCGCGCTTACATGTTTCTTTCTTGGCCGTACAATAATCTTGAAAGTAAACTCCTGCAACAGGAGTAACCATCGGCTGATTCTTCCTTGAATGACTAGTTTTTTGATCATATACAACAGGGCCTGATGATCAACATAGAACACAAATGGAGTGGCCAACAAGTAATGTCGAAATTTCTGCACAGCACAGACCATCCCCAATGCTTCCCGTTCAGTTGTACTATAATTTTGTTCAGCTTTTGATAGCAAAAGACTGGCGAAGTAGATTGGATGATCCAACCCGTGGCTTCCCGTCTGTGCGAGAGTTGCTCCGATCGCATAGTTTGATGCATCCACATGGACATGAAACTCCGTCTTCCAATCAGGGTATGCCAAAATAGGTGCTGTAGCCAGTCGTACCTTGAGTCCTTCAAATGCTTCATCCTGTTCCTTGTCCCATCGGAATGATTCTGTCTTGGAAGTTAACCTATCCAACGGATAGGCTATCTTGGCAAAATTCTTGATAAAACGCCTGTAATACCCTATATGCCCAAGGAAAGATTTTACCTCTGTCACATTGGTGGACGGCTGCATCTCCAATATGACCCGCACTTTGTCCGGATCTGTCTTTAGTCCTTCCTTACAGACTATGTGTCCGAGCAACCTTCCGTGTGGAACCATAAATCTGCACTTCTTCGGGTTGAGGGCCAAACGCGCACGGCGGCACCTTTCCATACACTCACCTAAGGCTGCCAGATGTTTGTCCTCCGCACTGAACACTGACCAATCATCCAAAAATGCCTTGTAGTTTTTGACGGACATCTTGTAAAAGATGTGTAGTATGATCCGCTGAAATGTTGCAGGCGCATTGCACAGACCGAACGACATCCGATTATAGGCATAGACCCCATCTTCTACGACAAATGTCGTCTTCAGTTTATCCTCTTCTGCGATTGAGATCTGATTGTAGCCAAAAAAACCATCCATAAATGAGTAGATCTCATGTCTCGCCACCTCCTCGAGGATGCTATCCGTGAATGGGATCGGGAACGGATCCTTGATGGTGACTGCATTCAAGCATCGAAAATCAACACATATTCGGATTTGAATGGAGTCCTTCAGGGAGATCACAATCGGGGATACCCATTCACTAGTCTGTACCTTAAAAATAATTCCGGCTTCTAGCATCTGATTGATTTCTTCCGTAACCCGGGCCGCATAATTTTTGTTCATTCTGTAGGGCCTTTTCCATACCGGTGTTGCTCCTTCGATCAATGGAATGCGGTGCACACACAAGTCAGGTGGCACGCCCTTCAGGTCTTTGTACGTCCATGCAAAGACATCCTTATATTCTAAAAATATTTTGAATGTTGCTGCCTTTAATACTGGGTCCCAATTGTCCCCTACCAGTATGTTCCGTGGTTCTGCTTCGTCTCCCAAATTCATGGTCTGCAACGTGACTTCATTGTATTTGATGGGTTCTTTAGTGAACCGATGTGCGGGGGTTACATCGAGTGACGCATCCCCTTCCGTTATTTCAGTGAACTCCTTTGGAAATGCATCGGTATTGTTTTCTTCTATTGTCAGTACGTTGTAGATTGGAAACAATTCATAATCCTCTATCTGCCAATGGTATAGACCATTTACTGAATCCAAATCGTCATCTCCTTCCAGTCGTAAAACTCCTACCTGATCTGGTTCCATAATTTGCCCCTTTTCATCCTCTTCTCCCTCAGAATCTGATGAGAGGGCTTCATCCCCGACCATCTGAGTGTGCAGATCAATGACATACTTTCGGCCTTTGCTTTCGAGTGATAAAGTATTTTTCTTCCAATCGTGCTTTGCTTTTGCTTGTATCAGCCACCCCCGACCCAAAATAGCATCGTACCCCTTCCGCTTGAGAGGAATCACAACGAAGTCCAACAGGAATGGTTGTGTTCCGATTGTCACTGGTTGTGTTGTGAGTATTCCCAATGGCTTGATTCCATGTTGATCGGCCGTTAGCAGCTGGAAGGTAGGTGGCCATAATGTCGGCCGGCCCAACTTCTTCCAAGTATCCTCTGGTAGCACATTGACACTGGATCCTCCGTCGACGATCGTGTCCATTAGTACAATCCCGAGAATGCCCATTTCAACAACCGCCGGATAGCGTCCAAAGGAAAGAGCTAACAACATCGGATCTTCTGCACTTGTACCCCCCTGTTTGTTGTTGTCTTGCTCTACGGGTTGCTTAGCACTTGGGACTATATTTGTGAGGGTCGTACGGCATTGAGGCATCGTAAGCAACAGATCATTTAGCCTGACGGGTATCTCAGCTTGCAATATTTGCCGTACAATGTTCTGTTCTGCACAGTTCCTGACTGAGGTACTTGGCTGGTCCTTCAGGCGTGCCATTTCTGCCTGTGTTGCTTTCTGGATCTCTGCCCTTGCTTCCTCCAGTCGCTTTTTTTCTTCCACTGGGTCAGGGTATAGCTTCGCCTGTTTCCGAGTGATTGCCAGAACTTCTTCTTCGTCTGTCCCTACGGTAATCAAGTTTACTTCGGACTTCGGACACTTAGTATCATCATGATCTCCAGGTCCACACCATCGGCATAGCAACTTCGGTGTGTTCGTCGTTGTGCACTCTCAGGCGAAGTGACCCCACAAATTGCATGCACGGCATTGAACAATTGGCCGACCATTCGCATTGTACTAGATTCGACTCCTTCCTCCAGTGTTGTTGCCACCATTGTTGTTATTGATGTTGTTGTTTGGACCGCGCCGGTTGTTTTTGTATCCACCTGATGTGGCACCTTCCGTACTGGTGTTCCCGTTCCCTCCTGACGGGGATGGCTCCTGTGATAGGAACATTTGCTGTGGTGTCCTTGTTTTTAAATTGAAAGGGCATTCCTTTACCGAGTGTCCGAGGATCTAGCAGATTTCACAAAATTGATCTTTCGGGCAGGATCCTTTCGTATGGCCTTCTTTCTTACACTCCGTGCACCATAGATCATTACCCTTAGTCTCCTTGTTCATGTTTTTGAATTCCTTCATCATCCGCATCATGTCCTTCTGAAGAGCACGAACTTTCTTGCTGCTTCCCTCGTCATCGTCGCTGCTATCTTCTCCTGAAGGCTCATCGTCATCTAAATCTGACGAGCTGGTCTTCTTCTTCTTCTTTGTCTTCTGGTCACTTTCGAGGTTCATTGCCCTATTGTACGCTTCAATGTATGTCGATGGTGGCACGATCTTCATCTTTCTCCGCAGCTTCGGGTGAAGGCCTTCAATGAACCATCTTTTCTGGAGCCCATCTGCCGGTTTATTCTCCATTTCACTAATTAAGTCCTTCAATCTCCTAGTAAATACCCGTACTGTTTCATTCTTCTTTTGCTTGGTATTGAATATCTCGGCTACAATTTCATTATCATCACGCAAAAGTTGAAATTCCGCGATGAACTCCTTAATATTATCCCAACTATTTAATTTCTGTGGATCAGCATCAGTAAACCAATCAATCGCAACACCCCGTAGGGTAGCAGAAAATTGTCGGATCCATTTGTTTGTATCTGTTATGCCATTTGCCCTCCAGATTGTTTCACATGTTTTACAATGTCGAATGGGATTAGCTGCTTCATCACCATCAAATTTAGGCATTTTTTCCTTCGGACCTGCCATTATCATTGTATGTCGAGGGTTTTGTTGTGTACCTGCGCTGTTTTGCACTCCCGTGCTATTTTGATCACCCGCGTTGTTCTGAGCTCCCGTGCTGTTTTGAACACCCGCGCTGTTCTGCACACCTGCGCTGTTTTGGACACCCGCGTTGTTCGGCACACCCGCGTTGTTTTCTGCTTCCGCGCTGTTTGGTGAAGAAGAGGGTTCGTCAACCGAAGCTGTCCGTTCCGGAAGTATATTTCGGACGAAGAGGTCACTCTGCGCTCGTGCTCCTTCGGCACTCCGAGCCGTGCGAGTTGATCTCCTTCTGTCAGGATTCTCTTCCTGTGGCGTATGCAGGTTCAGAAACTCCTCCCTCGCTTCTTCCATCAAATCAAGCCGTTGTCGAGTCTCCTTCAACAATCCTTCCGCGCTCTTGTTTCCATCAGAAATCTTCTGAAACCTTCTTCGACGCTCTATCTGCTGAGCCAAAATTAAATTTTCCTACGCAACGCGTGTGTCATCTTTTTCCTTCAGCTTACTCTTATCTTTGTTCAACTGATTCGGCATTTAATTCATATCCGCCTGCCTACGTGCCAGATCCATCGGGCAACGGCGCCAAATGTTTACCGTATGGATTAATTAAGCAACACACACAGGAAATAGACACGAACACCGAACAGAAAATAGCAGAACTCTTATTATTATTCGCATATACCAACAGTACATTATGCTTTTCTGATATGATATGATCTCCTCGAAGGGGTTATAAATATCTTCCAAAGAACTTTCCCGAAGGAGTCCGTTGGCCAGATACATTATGCCCACTACAAATTGTTTACCCGTCGGCTACATAACAAGACTTTTACCGAAGGGACCCGTCGGCCGATGCACAATTTCTACCGACGACATTCTCCTGCTCTAAGGCTTGTGTCTCTTGACCTTCCCTTCTGCATAGCAAAAGAACTCCACTATTTTTGCCTCATATTCGTGGATGTAGATGTGATGGGTGTGCCCAAATACAAATCCTGTCCCCCTCTTGCAAGCTTCTCACAAAATCATGCTTTTCACTGCAGATGAAAAGATGAAGCTCATCTCTACCATTTTCTCTACTATCTTCACCTCTATTCCTCACAACTTGAATCCTTAAGACTTCGAATTCACCTCTGATAACAGTGGCATCAATACCACTATCCTTCTCATATGAAACAAAGCAGAAAATAACCCCTAGATATCTCATGTTCTGGTCCATTGATATATGAATATCCATTAAAGGTGAATTTGAACCAGTGTAGTTGTCCATGTTCTTTTGCATTTGATGATTAAGCCACTTTGGAATTTCTTTCCCATAGAAAATTAATTCCCTTCCCTGCCATACCAAAGCAGGTTCATCAGACATGAATATGCTATGATATGAATAATTTTCTGCTAGAATATGGTTTTCCCTCAATAAAAATGACTAACAAGAAATGCAATAAAGATGATAACTATTGAATAACTAAGGACAGAAGGGAGTTTACACACGGCTACATATTAAATTGCCCTTACATTTCAGAAAAATATCTTTCTACATAAATTTGTCAATAATTTCACCATGAAAATCAAGAACGATGAATGAACAGTACTTCAATAGGAAATAGTTACATGATAAATGCTTTTTCAGCCAACAAAATTCATTGACTCTTATTATAGGTTTCAACTTTCAATAATCACATTAGTTGCACCATTGCTGCCATCCATCTTTAGAAAAACAAAAACTAATGTGAATGATCACATCATAGTTCACTTCTACATCCTGATGATTTATCACAATTTTAATTTGTGGGCAACACTTCAGAAATTGTAATGGATAATGTTTCCCACCCTCTTGATACTTCGATTCCTGGAGGTCAAAATGATATTGGGCCCGAGGAGATTAACGTCACCCATGCAAAGGAGCAGGAGAATTGCTTGACTAATGAGTTAGATGTTCTAGGTGAGGTGGATATGGGGGTTCTCTTGAATTTCTTCATAAAGCCAAAATGAGAGCGGACAACTCCTTGGCAGCAGCCACCTGGATTTACATCGAGGTGAAGGCCTTGAAGAATAATGTTAAGGTTTTGCAGGGTAATCAGGATGATGAAATCACTAAGAGGGTGGCTCTTGAGGCTAAAATTGGTAATATCTCTGGGAAATTCATGCATTATGAGGCTAATTTTCGCCACCTGTTAAAGGATAGTGAGCAGAATATGCACAATGTCACTTCCAATCTCTGTGCTTCTGTTGATAGTTTGCTGAAGATTATGTGTTTCCTGCTGCTATTTCTCTCAGTGGAGGTCCAAGCAAATGCACTAGGCTTAAACACAAAGAAGGCAAACATGGCGTCCTCCACTTCAGCTGTGAAGGATTCTGTAGAGGAGGTTGCTAGTCTTGGGAAGAGCCTGGCTAAAGCCATGAAAGAGCTTGCCTAGTGCTCTGTTTCTGTTGCTGTTTGTTAGTTCTGTTTAAGTGTCTGTTTCATTTTTTGTTCTGGTTGCTGGTTGCTGGTTGGTCCTGCTAGTATTCTGTTTCTTCCAGCACTGTTTTGGTCTTTTTTGCCCTCTCTGGGGTCTTGGTCTTTAAATGCTATTTCTGTTATAAAGTTTGGTGTAATGATGGCTGGGGTTTCAGGTCCATGCAAAACCTGCAATGCTATCTATTTGTGGTAATTATGGTTATATTTGATTATCTTTTGATTATGTTGTCAAGGGTTTTGAGTGCCCCTCAAAACCTGTTTTTACCTTAATCCAAAACACTTTAAAAATTATTGAAGTTTTTCAATCCTCATTCACACCATGCTGTAATCCTAATCAAGTTCTAATGTGCTGGATGGGAACACTGCTGCTTATCATTTTTTCAGTAAATTTCAACAATTATTGAACTCTCAAGGCAACTATTACAAATGCAGGCAGATGTTAATTATCCTACAGCCATCTCAAAGGTTGTATATTATAGAATGGAATCCATTACGGAAGCAAAATATATCTAAGAAAACAGAGAATGCAGACAGGGTCTACCTTAGCCCACTTCTGTAGTTTAGATACAATGACACCGGTTCCACCAAGGTGTAGTCTTCCCAAAGACTTCAATGACTCCATGCCTGTGATATCTGTGCTCTTAAGGCTCTTACATCCCATTATATTGAGATCTACCAAAGCCTGTAAAGACCCCAGTCCGGGTAGACATTCCAATTCCTCACAGTTCTGCAGCATTAGAGTCTCCAAACATTTCATGTTTGAAAAGTCTGAGACTCTCCTCAACCTTTTACAGTAACTTACATCAACATGGACTAGACTTGCTCGAAGGCAGGGCAATTCTAGAAGCTCTTCACAACCACAAATAACCAGTTTAGTCAATTTATGTAGGTATTGAATGTTCATGGGTAATTTGCAAAAATTGTTGTATTCTAGATGAACAACCTCCAGAGACATTAGCAATGCAAACTGTGCGGGTAGCATCTTTAGTCCACAAGAACTTGCAGTGCTTCAAGACCTGATAAGTTTCCTGGAAGTCTCATAAGGTTATAAATTCCATTTAATCTTAAGATCCTAAGGTTCTCAAGGTTTCCAAAACTTTCAGGGAGTTGCAGTATATTGCAGCAAAAAGAAAGATTTGAGTTCTTCAAGATGGCAAAGTTTCCCAATATCTTCAGGTAAGCAAATAAAACCAGATGAGTCCACATCTAAAATGCGCAAGCCATGGAGGGTCCCAAGGGAGTTTGGCAGTCTCTTCAAAGCAGTGGAGTTGCTTATAGACAATTTTTCCAAGAAGAACATGCCTGCAAAGAAGTTTGGTATCTCAGATATTGAAGTAGATATTATTAAAAGCTCTCTCATTGAGGTAAGATTTCCCAAATTGTCTGGCAGCATAGTAAGACCAGTACAATGAGAAAGGTTTAGCTTTTTAAGTGAAACAAGCCCTGAAAAGCTATGTGGAAGTTCCTTGAGATTTTGACAGTTTGACAAATCCAGATACTCTAGCTTTTCTAGAGTGCCAATTGACTCAGGTAATGTCGTTATGTTCACACAACCATGCAGTTCCAATTTTACCAAAAAACATAGCTTCGAAAAATCTGGAAGTTTATCAAGCTGGGAGCACTTACTGAGATTCAAAACTTTAAGATACTTGGATACCTGTAAATACAAGTGTTAATTAGATCATAACTGTCCATAAGTAAAACCAAGACAGGCAGACAACCAAGGTGAAATTACCTTTTGATGAAATTGGTCATCCCATACTTGCTTTATGCTGCTTTCAGGCAGTTCTAGAACTGCTATTTTCAGTTCTACAGGTAAACATTCCAGAAAACAACACTTCCACCTTAGCCATATCGATTGTGAGGTTAGCTTTCTGGAGTCTCCTTGTATGATTGTGTTGCTAACTGAAAGCAGACATAGGTTCTTCTTTGGCTCAAAATCTTCTGTACTCCAAACTTTCCACTTGTGAGAATCATAGATGATGCCTTGAACACTTCTTGTTACCTGTTCCATAGACGGGCCTTGTCAGTTGCATTTCATTCAGAGCTCGCAAAAAGAGACACAGAGAAAACTTTTCATTCTAAGAACTCATTGGTTTACTAATTGTTGTATAATGTTTTACTTCTCCCTTTTTGTTTGCAACTCAAACCTGAGGCTTTCCTCAGAGCCAGTCTTTAATTTATTTTCTTATAAGTTGGGGTTGGACTCTAACCCAAGCCACTTTTGGAACCCCACTGACCACATATTCCTAAAACCTAATAAGAATGCTTTCAATAAATATCAAGATGTATTACTTGGAAAGTTAGTTTCTCAGCCACTACCAGGCAAATTTACCCAAGTAAACAAAGGATCATAGGCCCCTTATATTAGGAAGAAGTTCGTTTGGTTGTTTGAAAATGACTTTACTAACTGGGTAAGTCTTCCACTTCAAGAAAATCAATTCCTGCAGACAAGAATCATCGATCCAAAATTAGATGGGGACTATGCAAGTGTTCAGATCTTATACCCATATATTTAGTTAGTTTCTCAACCACTACTAGGCAAATTTACCAAAGTAAACAAAGGAGCATAGGCCAATCGTATGAGGAAGAAATTTGTTTAGTTGTTTGAAAATGACTTTACTAACTGGGCAAGTCTTACACTACAAGAAAACCAATTTCTGCAGATGGAATCATGGGTTCAAAATCAGACGAGGATTATGTAAGTTTTCAAATCTTATACCCACATTTTTCAAATGGAAGGATTATATTTACAGCATTATATTTATAGAATTAGAATAACATGTATCAGAGCAGTACAAGATTCTGATTATTAGCAAAAGACATGGTAACGGGTTACATAAGACTTATATATGACTATTCCAGAAATGAGAAAACACAATAACAAATTAATAAATTATGGATACTTTTGTGACATCATCATGTCAAGATTTAGAGATAAAATTACCGAATGATCTTTAAAAGCTTTTCTAACTTCCTTTTCATCCCACAATTTGCTGCGTTTGCCAGGATCAGCAGGATCCTGCTTTCTCACAATTGCACATCCCATATCATGGAGAATGTCATGCATTTGCAGACGATCATCAAAACTGAACTTTATAAGAGATTTGGCATAAAGATTGTGTATAGCCAAATTTGCAGACCATCCAGAACTTTTCCAAATGCTCAAGGCTTTGCATTTCTCACTTCCAATGAAGAAACATGCAATGTCAAGAAAAATTTGTTTTTCTGTTTCATTTAGATTATCATAGCTAATTCTTAGCCTTTCCTCAATTTTAGTAATTTCACGACTTTCTAACTGCTTCAAGACTTCAATCCAGATTTGGGAGTCTTTCTTGTCATACAAAAGCCGAGCTATAACCTCTATAGTTAGAGGAAGCCCTTGGCAGGCCTTTACAACCTTCTCAGTCAGGTCTTGATATTTTTTACTGGGAAACTCTTGAGAGAAAGTATGCCAACTAAACAATCTCAAAGAATGATCATAGTTGAGCTCATCTACATGATAGGATATATGATTATGGTTCCTGCATAGCACATTTGTATCTCTAGATGTTACAATGATTCTTCCCTGGAGATGAAACCAGTGTTCTAATAGTTCGTCTAAAACATCTTGATCGTCAACATCATCAAGAACCAGAAGTGCATTAGTGATACTTATAGAATCTTTTCCTATCCAACTGTCTCCTTCAGCAGAATTTTTGTTTCTATGTACCAGATGTTTTACTATTTTCCTTCGCAGTTCGGAGTGTTCAGTGTTTCTAACATCTGATAAAAAGTAACTGTGACTGAAATTGAAACAGATGTTGTTAAATACTGATGTTGCAAGAGTTGTTTTGCCTGTGCCACTCATCCTAGAAATACCCACTATTATCAGTCTTTCATCAGACTCCATTTGTAATAAGGTAATCACCTCTGCCACACATTCCTCAAGTCCAACAGAGAATTTAGGAACTTGTCTTGTTGTTTGCAGCTTTCTAAGGATCTGTGATGTCACAATATCGACAAGTTTCCCTTCATATCTGCATAGATAAAATTATTAATTAGCTGATGTGTACATAGACAAATTAACATTTTAAGGGACCTAATGAAAGCCAAATCTGGACACAAAATGCAATGTCCCCCGAGGATGGAATATATGAGGTAATGCTTTCCTAAAAGTTAAAACATAACATAACAAAACCCTAGCCATATAATGAAACGTTACAGTTGCCAACTCATCCTACCTAACAGTTTGAATTAGTCAGGCTCTTTTAACTAATTTATCCATTGTAAGACTAATTTTTGTCTGAAGGCCATTTAAGAATCTATTGGAGCCCTTGACCTTGAAATTTAAACATGCAAAAAGTACATGAAAACATTAGTAGGTAAAACTGTAATTGCAAAGGCCGAACCCCCCAAGGCACCATGTGAATTGTTAATGTACAATAACTTTAAGATTTTCTCTTGGCTTAGCTAAAGGTCCATATGGTGATGAGATACATATAAACTTATGATGCACAATTTGAGTAATTCATAGATGTATTACTAGCAGAGTATTCTCCAAGTTGCAGAAACTGGCTGAGTTTTCTGGCCTAGCAAGCTTTTATGACTTTTACTGGCACCAAAAATTTGCCAAGTTGTTAAAAACTGTCAATTTTATAATAGTTATAAGAGTTATAAACTGGATGGGTTCATCTTGATCTACTGGTTTTACTGGGTAGAAAGTGTGAGCAGGTTGTATGCAGACAAGGGGATGCTCTATTCAGGACTGATAACTCTTATAATATTAGAGTTTCTTCTTCTATTCGTTTCTGTCCGCATTCTAGAGCTTGTGAATAATATTGATTGGGAGGTTTCATTTCGCATTATTGAAGTCAATTCTTTTTCTTCCATGTCATTCTCCAATTGGCAGTAACTCACTTTCAGCGCCCATTTCGAAATTTTCTTTCCTATTATTATTCAAGTCCAAATTTCAAATCATGTGATCACAAAGAAATAATGCAGTTGAAAATAACAATACCTACCCATTAAAATCGTCAGGGAGAGACCAGCCCGAGAAACTAGAAGCTTCATGTAGAGCCCTGCACCACTTGTGCAGGGTATCTTCACTGTATCTGAGCAAATCCCTATGCCGTTGAAAAGCTTTAGCAAAAGGGCCCTTCTAATGGCGAACTTCTTGTGGTCAACATCATAGAATATAGGAATCATAGTAGTCTTGGATTCCACCATCATTATTAATTCATTGAGGCACCATACAGAGTAGGCATAGTTTTTTGAGAAAATGGGGATCACTTTATGTGAATTCTGTATGGCTTGTTCTAGGCTCAATCTTATATGGTTTCCTCTTTCAAGCGTCTCCTTGTCCAGGAATACGTTAACTTGTGCGGCAATTAATCTATAGTAGAGATGGTCCACTAAAGTTTTTCTCGTGTCTGGTCCCCTGAAGCTCGAACACATCGAATTTTCTACTGGCCATGCTTGGGCTTCTTAATGCTGGATTAAAGCAGGCCGGTCTATACCGCGTGCAATATTTTTTTGATTCTATACAATCAAGAGAGAGATAAGTTCCCAAGATATTAAGAATGCCAATCCAATCCGATGCATTCCATCAAGGAATCAACTTTCTGGAAATGTATGTAAGCAAAACACTCCGACTTAGTTGGCTTTGTAGTATGGCTTTTTTATCTCCATACCACTACCATTTGTAGAACCATCCACTCTTTCGGAAGTCAAGTTGTGAGGACACTGTAAATGACCATACTCATGACATACCCGACATCGAAAAGGGAAGGATTCATAATCTAACTACTGCACCTAGGAAGAAGCTCTAAGACAAATTTTTAAAGAATCTGGTAATGGGTTATTCAAATCAATTTCAATAGAAATTCTAGCAAAAGAAATAACCTTTTTATCAAGGGATGAGTTGTGTTCCTTCTACCTCTTTTTCAGTTTTTCTTAATGGTCAACCTTCCCAGCTATTTGATGCCTCTAGAGGTCTCTGCCAGGGTGACCCTCTCTCCCCATATCTTTTCATCATCATGGATGAGAGCTTAGGCAGATTCATTAAGTATCAAGTGTCCTAGAATTCTATTCAAGGTGGCAGTGGGGTAATGGTTTACCTACTCTTTCTCACCTTCAATTTGTTGATGATTCTGCTCTTGTGGGCCTTGCTAGGATCAAGGAAGCTGAAACCTTTCGACATACTCTTGATATTTATTTGGTAGCTTCAGGCCAAAAGGCCAATGAGCACAAATCTTCCATTCACTTTTTTAATACTCTTGATTCTATTCAGCAAAGGATTGTTCATGCCCTGTGGTTTCAGATTGCATTGCTTCCTTTGACTTATCTTGGCATCCCTATTGTTGTTTCTAGGTAGCCACAACTCTTCTGGCAAAATTTGATTATCAAGCTTTAGGAAAAGGTAAATCATTGGACTCATATATGGATTTCTATTACTGCTCAGGTTACTTTTCTTCAATCTATTATTCAATCTCTTCCTACTTATATAAGCATGGTTCAGGTTGCTACTATTTACTTTCTCAACGAGTTTGATGCTCTTTCTCAGCAATTCCTTTGGAGTGGTAATTTGCATAGCACTAAATGGAGTTTGATTAGCTAGGAGATTGTTTGTAAGCTTAAAAAGGAGGGTGGTCTTAGTCTTCGATCAAATCTCTTGAGTAGTCAAGCATTGGCTACTAAGCTTTATTGGCGATGGTGCTCTGGACAACATCAACTTTGGGCTCGTATTATCACCCATAAATATTTTAGTGGTACTAATCCTTGCTCTATTTTTGTACTTCCTCTCAAAGGTCGTGGCTCTATGGTCTGGCATACTTTGAAGACTAGTGCTCTATTAGTCAAGAGAGGTCTTTTCTAGATATGTAAGGGAGGCTTTGAGGCTTTGTTTTGGTCTGATGTTTGGGATGGATTCTCATCCATATTATCAATGTACCCTCATCTTCAGACTCTCTGTGATTCTTTTCATGGTACTAGATGGGATAAAGTGGCTCATTCGAAGACTCCTTATCAATTGGGACCTATTGTTGGTTACAGATGGAAGCACTCATCTGATTGGCCTCCAGGAGGCACAAAGGTGGATCGTCAAGAGATTTCTTAGATTTTGGCCTCTAGGGAGTGTTCCTCTCTGGTAGGACTAGATATTTTGGCTTGGGGAGGTACCTTGTCTAGTAAATATCATGTCTCTACTAGGTATCAGGAGATGACAATTATTCGAGGATGCTAAGGTCCCTTGCTGCAAGCAAGTTTAGAATAAATTTTCTTGGTCCAAGTGAAATTTTTTCATGTGGCTAGTGGCTCACAACCATTGTCTCACGTGGGATAATCTTTGTGAACATGGATTTCAGGGCCCCTCTTATTGTGTTTTGTGTGGTAATGGGGAGGAGTTTGTCTCCCATATGTTCTTTCATTGCTCCTTTTCTACTCAGTTATGACACCTTTGGTGGAGTGCTTAGGGTTGCTCTTGTAGGCATGCTTCCTCTTTGCTTGAGTTCTGGGCCTGTTTGGTCAGTGCTCCCTCCAAGTCTTCTCCTCTCCATGTTGCTTGAATTGTTGGCCCATCTTTCATTCTTTGGCATATCTGGCTGGAGAGGACTCGTTGAATCTTCTAAGACGTTCAGATTGGTGTTATGCATCTTTGGTGGAAGATCTCACATTCTCTTCAAGAAACTATTCAAGTGAAGTGTGTGATAGATGGGGGTATGGATCCAACTGATCTTGCTATATGCAATCGCCTCAATTTTCATCTTCCAGATGGGGTTGCAGCTCAATGGTATCAAAGAGTGCCCAAACAGCCTCTGCAATAGGGAAAATGATGGGTGAATCAGAAGGGGCATTGGACTTCTCCTCCTCATGGAGTTTCAAAAATTAACACTGATGTTTCTTTTAGAGGGAATCCAAACCCTGCTAGTATTGGGGGAATGGCTCGTTGCAGTTCTGATGAAGTTAAATTATTTTTCTCAGTACATAAGGGTGACCATACTAACAATATCATGGAGGCTTAGGCCATTTTATATGCTATGGAATAATGTTGTTTGCGAGAATGCCACAAGATTATTTGTGAGTCTAACTCCCAAGTGGTGGTGAACTCACTTTCCCTATAGGAGCTTGAGGATGTTAGTTGGCAGCTGATCGATGTTGTTAATTAGACTCTTCTCTTTTGTACATCTCTTGAGTTCATTAGGTTTAGTTACATTCCTCGTGAATGGAACAAAGCTGCTGATTGTTTGGCCAAATGGGCTTCTGGTCATGCTCCAGGCTAGAATGTTATGGATAAAGAGCAACTTCCCCTTGAGTTGTTACAAGAATTTGATAAACTTGCTGCTCAAGAGAGAGCTTCTTGTTGATCTCCCCTTGTCGTAATCCTTTATGTCTTAATAAATTTTTACCCCTATTTTTACATAATAATTCTATTAATAGAATTGTGTAATATAATAGACTATTATTAGAATATTTGTATAGAAGTGTGACAACTTCTAATAAAGTGTAATGCATAGTTATTAGAACATTTTAAGTATGAACATTTGGAGATTCTCCTTCTTTAATTCTTGTATGGATTGTACTTATTAAAAAACCAGAACAATAGTAATAATTAGTTGAATTGAATACTAAACTTGTACTATTTAAAATGTATAAATAGTCGTGCTAAATTAGCTATAAGATCTATTGATACACTTTAATTCTAAAATAATTGTTCGGTGTTCACAATCCAAAAGTATATTCACCTTGCATGGTTAAACAAACTTTTTTTAAACATAATTTACACAATCAGGCTAGAAAAGGAGAGGGGTACACTTGTATCAGTTTTACTTTTCCTTTTGCAATACATACACCATATCAGTATTTAGGAGCAACCCGTCGCAGGAGGAAAAACATTACTCTTTCTTCAATACATTCCATAGACATCCCCATATATATCTTCATGCCGCTATTAAGGTTTGCCCACTTCAATATGTACACTGTCTGCAGCGCTAAACGTAATCACAATTTACATTGTCCATTTTATTTGCATGGCTTCGTGGCCTTGTCGTTGGGCCATTCTTTATACAAATTTTTATTGCAGTATTCTTCGATAGCTGACCAAAACCATTTAGGTTGGGTTAAGAGATCTTGTCCCTCGTACTCTATTCATTGTATTTTGTGTTTGAGATTTAAATTTTTCTAATATTAAATATTTGTTAAAATTGATGATTAGGTACCCGTAAAACAATTTGTAGATTGATTAATTTATTTATGAACTTAAAAATATTGGTGATAATAAGTATAATAATAATAACATTCTATTTGGATTTAAATTTTGATTACAATGACAATATTGTGATTTAATTATTATAACATTTTTAATTAAGAAAATAAATAAAACTAGCATAAATATCTTAAATAAATCTTTCTAAAGAAATGTCGATAGATACTACAAAATAATAATAATTTAATTTACTACATTTAAAATTATTTATTTTTTCTTTATCTCCATTTATTTAATTTTTTACTAATTTAAGCTTTTTATTTTAATTTCTGAAAAAAAATTATGATTTATATATCCAAATATTATAATTTAAACAAATATTTAATGTGGTATTTATTAAATTATTTTTAAAAGTATATTCTATTTATAATAATATTTAAACTGTTGACATGTAGATGGTTGTCAAATTTAGCATAGAAGAATAACATTAACATTAACATGCTCACACCATCCCACTCTACCCATTCTGCCATTGTAAAATGCCTATCGGCATTAATAAGTGGGTTGATTTTGATGAAGTCATAAGTATAACATTGTCAATGAATAACACCAAAAGCTGGTGTGTAATAAAAAGCATGAAAATGATGCTAACAACACACAACCAACAAGAAAACTTTGTAGAAATATAATAAGAAGGGCAAAAGCTCTCAAAAGGCCAAAAAAACATAGGTCAAGAGAGATCCCCAACCAACCTTAACCAACCATTTGCCACTTAGAATGTTTCAATTTCTCTTTGCACCGAGAGATGTAACCTACAGTGACAAAATGTGACAGCTAACTAATATTTAATAAATAAATGAACCATATTAGTTTCCAATCCTTCTATTTGCAAGCATGCAATCGCCGCTAATCCAACTTCAAGCAATTAAGGTAAGAAAGAGATTGTGACTTCCTTATGACTTATAAAGATGCATGAAGAAAATGCAATGTGGAAATTGATTTATAAGTAGTTTCCTTTTGCAATTGTGCTTTCAAATATTTGACATATCTCTATAAGCTTATTGATATTTCTTTAAAAAATACACCAAAAAAATACTTTATAAAATAAACATTTAAATACATTACAAAATTTATGTTAGTTGGCCTTTAAAGATAAATTTTAGAAATTAATTGAATATCATGATCAAAACAAGAGTTGCATGTAGCTCTAGTCCCTGCCTATGGTGGGGTAAGCAGAAGATGTGTTTGTGAATGACATATGAGAAGTGGAAGCATGACATGATCAACATAGTATTTAATGGTCACATGAAGTGTACTAGTCTATTCACCTTAGTAGATCAAAATATTATCAATAGTTAATCTTTTTGGTAGAAAAATCAAATTATGAAAGTAAATGGTCATTAGAGCATTATGGATAGACTTGAGTTGAATTGTGAAATGTTAAATAGACATCATATGTTCAATTGGTTGTCATAGGAAAATTAGAGTGTTGGAAGTCTACAACAAAAAGTGGATCATAATCTTTAACCAAAATGACCAAGACACTATCACTAGTCTTGATATTGACTTTGCTTCTTGTACACGATGAAATAGTGTATTCATGAGACCTTAATGTAGAGTGTAATCGAAATAAAAATGAACTAATCTAGACCCAAGAGATCACTATTAAACAAAGACTCCATGAATATCTCATGTTTCCCTAACTACAACTGTTAAAATTTCTCTCAGACCAACATCTTAGTGACAGTTATAGAATGGGAGTATGTTATGAATGTAGATCTACAAAAGTCTATGTAAGAATCATATGAAAATGTGGATTATATGAAGATAATAACACTAAAATGATATGATAAGTGCATGCATAAGACTAAACAATGCCAAGTGATGTTAGATAACTACTAAAGTAACACTAACATGATACCAAAACTACATGAATTCTATACAATAACAATGCTAACATGGATGACAACTCTAAATATGCCTATAGTGCAGATGCCTAAAAAATGGGTCCTTTTGCTCTTGAATTTCCCTCCTATTTATATGATTTCAGAAGGGGATTGGGGTAAGGATCAAGATTTTACTTTTTATTGGAGGGTAATGGTGAAACTATAAATATCTCATAAGGCACAAAAAGAAAAAGTGCAACAGACTTAGTTTGTGAGGATAAATGAGGGTTTTTTCAATTCTTTTAATTTCAAAAAGGAGGATTTTCACTTTTGAGAGGATGAATGAATTTTATTGATTTATAAATGTTCCATTTATTTTCAACTTTTTCCTTTTCCTTTTCCTTTTTCCTTTTCCATTTTATTTCATTTTATTATTCTATAATTTTTTTTCCCCTCTTTTTAAAGTGATTTAGGTCCTTTTTGATTTGATAGGTGAATGATTGATTAATGACTTGATGTTACCATTGATTTGAAAGTTTGTTTTTTTCCTCCATTATCTAATTTTGTTCTTAATTTACGTTATTTTATCGAAACTTGTGTTGTTTTAGGTCTTTACCAATTTTAGGGTGTCTACAAATGCCCCTCTTATTAGTTCAAAGATTGTCTTGATTTTCTGATTTTTAGGCCAAATATTGTTGTTTGAGTATCTGGTCAAAGATGTTTGCTTGATTGTTGATGATTTGATATTTTATTACTGATGTTGATATGATGTTTGATTCAAAGTTGGTACGATATCTGATTGGTGATAATTTGATGTTTGATTTGATATTGCGATGTTTAAAATCCTTCATTTAAGATAACTTGTTTGGATGCCCTAGTTTTGTTTGATTGTCGTTTGAAATTGGTTGGGGCAGAATGTTTTTTATTTTGAACGTTTTTGATGCCCCAGTTTGATATGGGTATACTGCCCTCCTAGAAATGAAATTGGAAAAAGTAATGGGCAAAAATAGGGATATGCCAATTTTATTTTTGAAAATGTGATGAGAACAATTGATGGTAAAGTGGGATAAATGTAGGTGATTGAGTTGTTTTGGAATGATAGCTAGTTTAATGAAATGGGTCAAAGGCATTGATTTGGGCATATAGGGTTGAAAATTTCATAAAGTGCCCCAAAGGAGGGTTAAATAGGTCAAACGACCTTTTACCCATTTCATTTTTACACTCCCCTTTTACTTTTTTTTGTTTTGGAGCTTTGAGCCAGTGAGGATGGTTGTCCCATTATGAGAGCATAGATTCAAGAGGGGTTGCAAATATGAGTGTTCGACTGACTATGGTGCCTTGGTAAGCCATTGAGATCCTTCATAATTTAAAGTTTTATGAATTTTTGCCTGAAATTTTAAATTTTTGCATGAATTTTCTCCATAAATGTGTAGGTTCAACATTTTAGCTCATTTAAAATCTTTTAGCGCATCTGTAATATAGAATAGTGCACCTGTAGTGTGGAGTAGCACATTTGAAACCCTAATCACATAGTGAAACAACACATAGGGCTAAATTGTAGCACATACACATGGTTTTGTACCGCTTTAAAGTCTTTTAGCACATATGAGATTTGTTTTAGCGCATATGTTTCATAGAATAGTGCATTTGATAGATATCATTTCTAGATTCAAAGTGATGATAATTGTCAAGGTAGATGCATGTGTTGTATAGCATATGGTAGGTTTTGTAGTGCTTTTGTCTTTTGTAGTGCACCCAATTAATCAGATAACACATATGATGAATGAAGTAGCATGTTTACATGTTGTAGAGAATTTGATCAAATTTTTTTGGCATGTATACTATGGGAGATAGTGCTTACTATTGTTGTAATGCTTTTGTGTTAGGGAATAGGGCTTGTGATAAAAGTAACAACACATGTACATTTTGTAGCTCTACTGTCATGTTGGATATCACATATGATTGATGAAATAGCATGAAGGAATCTTGCAACACTTTCGGTATATTCAATAATGCATAAGGCTAGTTTAAGGGTTTGTTTGATAGTAGGATGTCCTAATAGTTAGAGTCGAATGTGCATATCATTGCTCAAGGTATAGGATAGAATCTGGATGTGAAATTGATGAGTTTGGAATCAACCTAGATACTTGTTCACACAACGAATCAAATGAGAGTGAATGTGTGGTCACAAAGTGATGTGTAAATCAATTAGGTGATGTTGGATAGATAGACAACAATGACCCCCTTAGGATATAGAGTAGGGAAAACTAATATGTCCACCTCAAGATATAGAGTAGGAAAAATAACAGGTTTAAGATCGAATTATTAGCTAAATAGCTAGATCTTGATATTTGATTGATGTAGGATGATCACTTGTGATGAAAAAATGATGTTGTTCGATTGTTTGATGGAACAGGTATGTGGGCAAAAGATCATGGTTTAGGGACTATACCCGTGGCCCTTAGAGTCAATAGGCATATTGTTTGTGATAGAGCAAAAGGTGATTGACATATGAAGATTTTCATATCTTTTATAAATGCCTAAGTTCTGAGTGAACAATGAATTATTGATAGCTGTGGCCAAGTGGTGGCAATCAGATCACAATACATTTCACATACCCCTGGGAGAGATGAGAATTACTTCCAAGGATTTATACAGGATTCTGCAAATCCCTACTATGGTAGACCTTTTCTATTATGACTAGGCCACTAAAGGGACAAAATTTAAAGATGTATTTGGGGATGATAGTATTGAAGATGACAGTGTGTCCTAGTTCTAGATGCTATAGTATGAGTTATTGCCTGCAGTATTAGTTGGACTAATAGAAGGGTTTTTATTGCCATATAGGCGCAGGTGTGGATATCCATTTGGATGGGGTTGTATTATACAAGATATGATTGAGAGACCATAGAGGTTTTCAAGGGGTAGTTGTATACTAGCCCACTTATATCATGATTTGCATAAGCTAGTGTATGTTGGGGCTGCATCATTGTCAGCAGGTGTGGTTTTATGCAACTATTTTTCTAGGTCAAGATTGTATAGAAAGTTTTTAATCATCAACGTTTTGGATCATACTCCATGATCCATCATCAAGATGAGAGAGTGTAAGAATGTCAAAGAGAGTAAGATTGCAAATCAAAGGATATAAGTAGGGAGAAGAGTGGGATAATAAGTGGGCATGCTGATTGGGAGAGAAGTGAGAAGCAAAGCAAAGGAACAGGAAAAAGAGAAGAAGTCAAGAGAAAAAAGGGTTAATTACCCAAACAAAATACTAACAACGATGCATTTAGACATCCAAAAATAAAGAATAAATAACAAAAGTAATGAAAAGGACATTAATAATAAACTAGAAAAATACTATATAGATATATGTACATAGATATATAAGTATAAATATAGACGAGTATATATATATATATATATATATATATGTATATATATATATATATATATATATATATATATATATATATATATATATATATATATATATATATATATATATATGTATATATATATTATACTTGTATACTAGCAAGTGTGCATATGAATATAAACGAAAGAATGTAGAGGATAAATGCTAGCATGCGCGCGCGAACACACACATATATTTATATGTATATATGTATATATATGTATATGTATACACACACACACATATAAGTAAATAAAATTAATAATACTAATAATACTCACCATAATGATAATAATAATAAAAATATATAAATAAATGATAATAATATCAGTACAAATAATAAAAATGATAATGAAAAGCAACAACAACAACGATAATAATACTAATAATAGATTTAAAAATAAAATAATAATGAAATGGAATTAAGAGATGAAAAACAAAATAATAATAATAATGAAAATAAAGACAAGATTAATAAAGCAATAACATCTCAATAGAGAAATAAATAAAGAGAATGAGCAAAAATCAAAGAAGAAAAAAAGAAACACATGAAGGCAACTATAGATCAAAAAAGTAAATAAAGATCCCATTAGGATATAAAATAAATAAAATGAAAATAAAGTAGAATAAAATTTAAAAGGACCACTAAATAAATAAGAAAGGAAATATAAATATAAAAATAATACTAATACTAGTAACCCTCAAAATAATGGCGATAAAAAGTTAAAAAGGGGAATAATAATAATAACAACAACAACAACAACAATATATAAATAAATGATAATAATATTATTAATGAAGAAAATAAGTGCCAATAATAAAAGTGAAAATGAAAAACAACAACAACAATAAAACACTAATGATAAATTATCTTAAGAATTAGAATTAGGAACAAAATGATAACAATAAAGAAAATAAAAGAAAAATTAATAAAATCAATAAAATCAATAAAATCAATAAAATCAATAAAATCACAATAGTAAAATAAATAAAGACCCCAACGAAAACCATGAAAGAAAAAGAGCCACACAAATGAAAATAAAGATCAAAACAAGTCGAAAAATTAAATAAAGATCCCACAAGGATAAAAATAAATTAAATAAATAAAGTAAAATAAAAATAAAATAAAAAGGAACACTAAATAAATAAGAAGGAATATATAGAAATACACACACACACACACAAGAGGATAAAATAGAGATAAAATAAAAAGCCATGCAACAGATAATATATACAACAACATAACAGGACAAATAATCAAGAAAGAAAAAGAAAAAGGAAGAAAGAGAAGAAAAAAGCATGCCTAAAAACTTGACAAAGAAGACAAACCTCTAGATGATATGAACAAGAATGAGGAGGATTAGGGGGGCCAAGAGTGAGGAAGCCAAAGGGACACCCACACCTAGAGGAATACTAGAGGGAAGGGGGCAGAGAGATGCACAAAGGGGACCAGCTACGGAGAAGAGAAAGATAAACCACAAGGGCAATACGAAGGGGGAAAATGGGGAGGAAGGAAAAACACCAAGAAGGAGCAAGAGGAGGGGGCGAAGGGGGTCAGAAGGGGAGAGAGTGGCGGTCCTTGAGCGAGGATAAGAGAGGGTGCCATGAGAGGTTGAGAGCCCACCCCTCATTGCGATTAAGATTGGAGGGGTGATTGAAGATCGCAATAGCCTCTTTTATTTTTCTCTTAAAGAAATTATCTTCTTTGAGAAGAATTTGGGTGTTTTCCAAACAAATGTGATGTTTGGTGGAAGATGAGTGCTCAGCGAAAGTTGACTTGAGAACCCACTCATGCCTAATGTTAGTACTATGCTCCTTGATCCTAATAACAAATGATCTACCTGTTTCACCAATGTAAGGTGATCCACAAGAGCAATGAATCTTGTAGACACTCAAAGTAGAAAAGTCATCCTTGGAATCTTTGAGAGGGTGTAAATGGGATTTGATGGAGGATAAGGGTTTGAAGGCCCCCCAGACTCCTTTTTTCATGAGAATCA
Organism: Cupressus sempervirens; assembly: GCA_028749045.1. Classification (NCBI taxonomy): domain Eukaryota; kingdom Viridiplantae; phylum Streptophyta; class Pinopsida; order Cupressales; family Cupressaceae; genus Cupressus; species Cupressus sempervirens. Next base: position 967,176,714 of record CM053792.1, on the reverse strand, counting down.
TTGCAATTTTGTAAAAGATACCTTCAATGTAGGGGAGGAAGGCAGTCAGGTGAAGAAACACTTGAGAATGGGTAGGACTGGAAAGGAAAGACCTAGCTTGCTTGAAAACTTTGGAGATTTTCTTGCTAGAATACCCATTGAGCCTGAAGACATGACAAAGATGGGAGAGATCTTGGTCGACATTGTCATCATCACAAATACAGAGGGCTCTCAAAGCTAGGGTCATTAGGACCCCAACTTTCTGGCCTAGGTGATGATTCAAGGAGGCATGTAGATAAAGGTCAGTGTGAGTGGTCTTGTGCTTCCTCCCCTGACTACCTTCCTCCCCTTCGTTGAAGGTACCTCTCACAAAATTGCAAGGATTCTCATGAAAAAAGGAGTCTGGTGCACCTTCAAACCCTTATCCTCCATCAGATCCCATTTACCCCCTCTCAAAGACTCCAAGGATGACTTTTCTGTTTCGGGTGTCTACAAGATGCCTTGCTCTTGTGGATCACCTCACATTGCTAAAACATGCAAATCATTTGTTACTAGGATCAAGGAGCATAGTGTTGACATCAGGCATGAGCAAGTTCTCAAGTTAGTTTTGGCTAAGCACTCATCATCCACCAAACATCACATTTGTTTGGAAAACACCCAAATTCTTCTCAAAGAAGATATTTCTTTAATAGAAAAATGGAAGAGGCGATTGCGATCTTCAATCACCTCTCCAATCTTAATCGTGATGAGGGGCGGGCTCTCAACCTCTCGTGGCACCCTCTCTTGTCCTTGCTCAAGGACCACCACTCTCCCCCCTTCTGACCCCCTCCACCCCCTCCTCTTGCTCATTCTTGGTGTTTGTCCTTCCTCCCCATTTCCCTC
>CM053792.1:966990853-967170853 GCA_028749045.1 Cupressus sempervirens | reverse complement strand
ACTGGAACTTTTGAGATTCGAAGGTCACGTAATGCAATAACTGGAGTGGATATTATGGGAAAATGAAGTGTGATGAGCAGTGGTGGTGTTGTGATGAGACAAATTCCACAATACTTGAGTGTTAAAAGCTCAGGGTGATGTTTGCATTTGATAGCCATATCTAAGTTTTGTTTCTAATTTGTTGGATGATGTTGTGTAGGCATGCTTGTGTAATTCCTATTTATGTGCTGACCATTTATTTTTAAGGTACCCAAGATGCAACAAACTGTCATATTTTGTAAAGAGATGCAAATTAAATGTCATCATTAAATGCCTAAATAAAAAGTGACATAGTACAACCACTACTAGCTCAGCCATGGTAATATGGATATTCTATCATGTTGAGAATTAAGACCAAAAAAAAAATAACATACACGAAGGATATGATAACCATTAAGAAAAAAAATTATTACCACAGTAAATTTAAAAAAAAACCATGTAAATAAACACATGTCAGATAAAGAACCTCACTTGAGATGTCATGTGGAAGTGGTCAAGGTACACATGGCCTTCCAAATAAGAGGAGATGCTTAAAAGTGGGCACACATAATGTGTAAAACCAAAGGATCAGTGGACCAGAATAATGAAAACCAAAAGCAAAGAAAAGATCATGGCTTCATCCCAGTACCTCTATTCAAACACATCATCGAGGTACTAGAAGTCATAACAGTCAAAAAGCCATAATTTGTAGACTAGAAGTGCTGACAATTATGTGCAATAGTGTCAAGTTTGTTCAGTTCTCCATGGATGAAGATATTGTAGGATTATAGTAACAAGTCATGGGATGTGCCAACGGCAAGTGTGCAATAGAATGCAGGGTGATTGCATTGGAAGATATGTGTTGATGAGGATCAGAGCACCATAATGTTAGAGAAGAGTAACGAGCATACTTGGTATTGGCGTGGTATGTTATATAGAGTAAACATATGACAAGGCTTGTGAAGTGTAGTACATGGTGAGTGATGGCCATAAATAGATGAGTATGTGCATACAAAAGGAATCAAAATAAAGAATAGGTAGCACAACTATTGGAAGATTTAGGTGTTCAAGAGGTCAAGGAAGTATGCATGTGAAAGCATGTCAGGATCACCATATCAGTTACAACAAGAGGGTGATGTTAGCTAGGGAGAATGGGTAAGGCAAGGATGGAGGGAAAATAGTATCTGACACACATCAAGTGAAATAGTGTATCAACCTAAGCTCCAAGCACTAGTTCATGAGAAGGGCGAGTCAAGTCATGTAGGGCTGGCACAAGCACAACCTGGGGGTTTGAGAGTCAGGGTGGAAAAAAATCCTTTATCAGCATTGATTATGTTTTCAAGGAGTGTAGCAAAATAGGCTTTGCAGGTGGAACTAGGTGATGATCTAATGATGTAGGTGGAGAGCACTCCTCTTGGAGCACAAAAAGTGTGTTAGAAGCAATGATGGAGCTAGGGGAGATGGACTCTCCCAAGAAGACCATAGGAAGAGCTCAGAGGGCGACTAAGGATGTTAGTATAGGTGATGTGATGAGCACAATGAGTTAGTTGATTAGCCTCAGAATCTTGGGAAAAAGGTCAACAAAAGAGGAGATGGGTGTAATGAGTGTAGTGGAATCACAACTAGAGGCGAAGGGTGGAGTGCAGGAAATAAGTGAAGTGGAGGATTTAGGGAAAGTGTTGGCCACAAAGAGATTCCAAGCAAAAAATATAGAACAAGAAGTCACACTTTTTTTAGGTTCGATGGATAAAGCTCATGAGGATGGAGCACAAATAGAAGCTATACATCTCCAAGTGATGGTGAATACAGAAAGGGCTCAAGTGCAATCATTAGAAGCTGAGCTGCAGGTGGAACGATCATGAGCGAAGAGGAATGATGTAGGAATATGGGTTGAATGAGCATGGGTATAGAGGTTATAAGAGCAATTGAGGATGGCACAATAATTTTTGGAAAGCACACAAAATGAACTTGTGTTATTGCAGGTGCAGTCAAGATCTTTTAGGGATGTAGAATAAAAAATGAACACCATGTTATTGCAATTGCAAGAGTAGTTAGTAGCTAGTGAGTCAAAGGTGAGGCAACTATAACAATAATTAAATGAAGCTAAAGCAGATGTGGAGTGCTGGAGAATGGCGATTGATCAGATGCAACAAGAGCGAGACGTAGCTCAAGAATCAATCACTATGTCAGGCATAAATAAGTTGGTGGATAATGTGTTCATTAATATGCAAAGGACTACAAAAGTACACTAGGAAGCCACCTATTATATGGGGATATATTATTAGTCAATCCCCTTGGAGCGGTGACAAGAGTCCTAGTTTGTGGATAAACAACTTATGCAACTATTGAATGTACAACTAGATAGTGGGAGGTTCCTGATACGAATGGATGTTGTTTGGTTGCAAGGGGAATCTATGCCAGGAGCCTCATCTTCTGGCACTAGGATGGGAGAAATGCCCCGAACTGGAAATCCTAACCTACCACCTCCATCAGGGAGGCCAAAATAAGTGATCTACTAGATATTGCATTGCATGTGAATTTGTTGTTGATACCATAATAGAATAATAAAAAGTGTGTCATTTGTATGGCAAGAAAAAGGGTGACTATTGCTCAATTCATGCTTATGAACAATGTGATCGAAAGTGTTGATAGTTTTTGTCATTTTTGTTCTTGATATTTTGTGGATATGTTTTGGATGTTTATGGCATTTTTACAAATATTTGGATGTTTTTGGAATTTTTGGAAAAACTTGGATGTTTTTGATATTTTTTGGAAATTATTAGAAGGTTGCCAATATCCACATAAGCATGAGTGATGAGACATTTAGAGGATGATTAACCTTTACTTATGTGTGGTAGCCAAATGCAAGTGTGGGCTTGCAATGAAAGATGAGTACAAACTTGGGTAACATTCTGAAAGCAACAATGCACAAGGTGGAAAAAGAGGAAGTGCTAAACCAAAAATTGCAAGTGAAAAAATTATGTATATATTGATAGCCTTTATAGATACACTTAGGGCCAAAGTTGGGATTTTTCTCTAGGTGTGTGTCGAGATGGATATATATGGTGCTAGTAGAAAGGCATTTGGGCCTATAACAGGCTCTGACGATTGAAAAAGGTGCTAGAGGGGCCTTGAAAAAGGTGTTGGGACTTGAAAAGGTGAAACAAGGCCTTGAAAAAGGTGTTTGGGCCTTAAAAGGTGAGACAGGGCCTTGAAAAAAGCGTTTGGGCTTGAAAAGGTGAAATGAGGCCTTGAAAATGGTGCCTGGGCCTAAGAAAGTGCTAAAGGGGCCCTGCAAAAGGCGTTTTGGCCTAAAAAGGCACTTAGTGGCCTTGAAAAAGTCTTTTGGAGGCCTGAAAAGATGGAGGATGCCATTATGGTCTCTCAAATGCATGCTTACTTATTTTGTGCCATTATTGAGTGGTGATGAAAGAGTGTGACAGATATCTACAACAATCTGCATTGTGTCCAGATTACCAACATGTCCTTAAATTGTAAAGATAAGCCATGAGAGCATAAGGACCTTTTAGGATAACATTGATATATTTGTTGAAGGGTGCTAGATCAGTTGTGGTCTCTACAACATAAATAAGGTTGGAAAACTTGTTTGATATTGTTGTGAGAGAGATAGAGGCAAGAATGCCTCAACGATCCATGTTGTGCCAAATTTTCCAAAGCCCTGAGATATGTTTCAAGACATAACAACGTTGCTTCTTAATTAATTGATGCACCCATTTATTGTCTTTGATGAAAGTAATAGGGCAACAAATATTCAATAAAATATTTTAAATATTTTACAGTGTAGGGGGCCTCACCACTGATTTCATATAAAACTAGTTAAGGTACACAAACTTCTCCCGAGGGAGCAACAATTATAGACAGACACCAACACGACATGAAATTAGTGGATCATCGGATTGAAAAATAAAAAAATAAATTATGTCAAAATGAAGATGGTATTTGTGACATGTTTGTGATCGCTTGTTTGATTTTTTTGTGACTGTGTTTGTTGATTTTTGAGTGTTTTTGATGATTTTTTATATATGTTTTATATTTTTTTGATGATTATTTATTATTTTTGATGATGTAAGAAATGATAATGTTGAGCAAGGAACGAGAAACAATCCAAGTAAGTTAAGTGTGAAACAATGTTACCATAAGATAAGCAACTCCAAGAGCATACACCAAGATGGTTCAACAATGGAGACAATGATTTATAAGGGGAAAGCAAAGAAAACCCCTTGTGAGTATTATGAATGAAGGCAAATGCCTAGAGAAGAGAGAGAGAGAGTGTTGGAGCAAAAGTAGCTCAATACAATAACATCAAGTGCTAAGAATGTGTTGAAGAAAGAAGGAGGAGCATCTCTTATATAGAGATGAGAGAGGAGTTGCATTTGTAACTCCCATTTCTATGAATGCCACATTCATAATAGGTGTGTGCAAAGTGTCACAATCCTCTTAAGGAGGATAAACTAAATAAAGAGATAAACAAGAGTTGTCCTTACATGTGGAATAAAGGACAAACAATGACATGTCCTCCACATGTGTACAAGTGGACAAACTACATTTAGAGACCCTTGGAATATCCCAATTAATATATATCCAAGGAAAGATTAACCTTTCTAACACCCCCCCTTAATATTTACTTGGGGAGTTTACTTCAACAGGTTGTAAACCTAGATTTTTACAATGGAACTGAAATCTCTCTTTAGAAAGTGGTTTGGTTAAAATATCAGCCACTTGATCTTCTCCTTTACAATAAAGAAGAATAATTTGATTGTCTTCAACTTGTTCTAGAATGAAGTGATGTTGAAGTGAAATATGTTTGGTTCGTGCATGATAAACTGGATTCTTTGCCAAGGCAATAGCACTTTGATTGTCACAATGTATAGGTGTAGGCGATTGTTGAGGTAGATCCAAATCATCAAGAAGTCTTCGAATCCACAAAGCTTCCTTCGCTGCATTGGTACAACCTTTGTATTCAGCTTCAGTTGAGCAGAGGGAAATAGAGTGTTCTTTTTTTCTTTTCCAAGAAATTGGACCTAAACCAACAAAGAAAAAATAACCACAAGTGGATTTCCCATCATTGGGATCTCCACCTAGATCGGAATCAGTATAGCCATGTAAAATAAATTCAGAATTTGCATCATAAAATAATCCCATATTAATAGTTCCTTTAATGTACCTTAAGATGCGTTTAGCAACTTTAAAATGAGTTTGTTGAGGTTTAGACATAAATCGAGAAACTAAACCAACACTATAAGCAATATTAGGTCTAGTAAGAGTTAAATAATTTAAACTTCCTACCAACTCTCTATACAAAGTTTCATCAACAAAAGGAGTATTCATATCATTCATTAATTTAGTTCCTAATTCACATGGAATTGAAACATGGTTAGAGTCATTCATCTTAAATTTTTCTAAAAGATCATATGCATACTTACTTTGAGAAACAAAGATACCTTTAGGAGTTTGAAAAATTTGCATACCTAAGAAAAAATTTAAGATACCTAAGTCTGTCATTTGAAATTTCTGTTTAAGTTGGAATTTAATATCAAAAATCAAAACGTCTGAACTAGAAGTGAGTATTAGATCATCTACATAAACAATAACAATGATAATATCAGCATTAGTATGTTTAATATACAAATTAGGATCATTCTTACTTCTAGTAAAACCTTCAGAAACAAAGAAAGAATTAATTTTAGAATACCATTCTCTAGGTGATTGTTTAAGACCATAAATAGATTTGTTCAATTTGCAAACCAGATTTTCACTACCTTTCTTAACAAATCCAGGAGGTTGAGCCATATAGATTTCTTCATGTAAATCACCATTTAAGAAGGCACTTTTAACATCCATTTGATGAATGAGCCAATTCAGTTTAGATGCTAAAGCAAGAACTAATTTGATAGTAGGCATCTTAGCAACAGGAGCAAAAGTTTCATTATAGTCTAATCCTTCAATTTGTGAAAAACCTCTAGCAACTAGTCTAGCCTTGAATTTACTAATTTCATTATTAGTATTCAATTTTGTTTTGTATAACCATTTACATGAAACTAGATTCTTGCCAGGAGGTAATTTGACTAAGTCCCAAGTTTGATTAGCAAGTAAAGAATTATATTCCTCTTGCATGGCTTTCTGCCAATGAGGTTGAGAGTTAGCTTGATCAAAAGACTTAGGATCGTTAGAATTCAGAATAGTAGTCATCAAAGCATAATTACAATAATTAATCCTTCTATGTTTAATTCCACCAGATTTAGAAATATAATCATCAGCTTCATTGATTAGGTTTTGAGCCCATTTAGGTTTACGTTTAGTTGTAATGGAATTATCACTAGAGGAAGAATCATTAGTAATAAAAGTATCAGTAGTATCTACTTGAGTATCATGAGTTGTAGAAGGAGAAATAATCGGTGGTACTTGATTTGAAGGATTAAGAGAAAGAGTAGGTTTAAGAGAAGGAGGTTGGTCCTCCACCAGCACAATTTTAGTGCCACTGAATTCTTCATCATGTGTAGTAGAGCAATCATGAACTCCATTTTCTGCAATACAAACATATCTAGCAATTTGAACTTTGTTAGTAGTGGAATCATAAACACGATAACCCTTAGTGTTTTAATCATACCCAACAAACATATAAGGAGATGACTTAGCATCTAATTTATGCCTTTTCTATTTAGGCGTATGAACATAAGCAATAGAACCAAATATCCGTAAATGATGTAAATTCGGTTTCCTACCAGACCAAGCCTCTTCTGGAGTGATAGCCTTGAGAGCTTTGGTAGGAGTCCGATTAAGAATATAAGTTGCACAAAACATGGCTTCAGCCCAAAATTTATAATGCAGATTCTTAGCATGCAACATGCTTCTAGCCATTTCAACAATGGTCCGATGCTTTCTTTCCACCACACCATTTTGTTGTGGTGTATAAGGAATAGTAAGCTCGTGTTTAATTCCACATGATTTCAAATAAGAATGAAAAGCATTATTCACATATTCCTTCCCATTATTAGTTCTAAGAATTTTAAGTTTATACCCAGATTGCCTTTCAACATATAACTGAAATTCAATAAATATATCAAGAACTTGATCCTTGCTATGCAAAAAATAGATCCAAGTTCGTCTAGAAAAATCATCAACAAAGGTAAGTGCATACCGAGAACCTTGGATGGAGGTATTCTCCATGGGGCCCAAAAGATCACTATGGACAAGATGCAACTTATGAGTTGCTCGCCATGATTTTCCACTTGGAAAGGGCTCCCTATGCATCTTACCACTCATACAACCTGTACAGGCAATCTTGGAAGATATAATGTGAGGCAAGCCATCAACCATATTATGCTTTTGCATGAAAGTAATGTAATCGGAATTTAAATGACCAAGTCTTTCATGCCATATATTGAATTCAATAGAAGTATGTAAAGAATATCATGAACTAGCAAATTCATGGAATTTAAACAAATTGTCATTATCCGTTTTAGCATGAGCAATCACTTTGAGAGTTTGAGGATCTATGATATAACATGTATCTTTGTAGAATTCAACTTTATAGTTCTGACATAACTGTGAAATAGAAAGTAGATTAGTTTTCAAGTCAGGTACATATAAAACATCATGCAATTTACCATTAGGAATAGTAACATCACCTAGTCCTTCAACTTTACAAGTCTGATTATTAGCTAACTGAATAGGAATGTTAGCAATATCAGGTTGTAAAGAATCAAAAATTTCTTTATGAGAAGTGACATGTTGAGATGTACCACTATCAACAATCCATTCTAAAGGTCTATAAAGATTAAAGCTACAAGTAAAAGCATGACGAGGATTAGAACTAGTCGAGTTACCTTTTTTATGGTTTGAGGTTTGATGATTGTTACTATGATTCATAGGTTTTTTATCATTTTGCTTTTTAAAACAGTTATTGACAAGATGACCATCTTTGCCACAATAAGAACAATGAGGTTTGGAATTGGAATGATTCCTTTGATTATTAGTATTACGAGTATTATTAGGATGATGGGTATTATTATTATATTTGGCATGAAATTTATTGTTGGAGTTATTTGAATTAGAATTATATTGTTTGTGATTATTATTATTATTATTAGAACGAAAATTATTAGTTGAATTTCTAGAAACAAATGCATGTTCAGTTGATTTGAGGGTACCAAACTGAATTAGCTTAGCTTCTTCCTGTCTTAATAAAGTTTGAAAAATAACATAAGTTAACTGAGAAGTTAAAGTAGGAATAGCAAGCTGTGCATGAATATTAGTTATAAACTATTGAAACTGTCTAGGAAGACATTTTTTAAGAATAAGATGAATTAAACGAATGTCCTCTAATTGAACACCTAAAGCCATAATTTGACTTTTAAGAGAATCAAATTTTAAGAGAAATTCATCCATACTTTTAAAATCTGCATACCTGAGATCTTCGAGTTGATCCTGCAATTGTATTTTGCGGTATTCATCGCCACTATCATACTTGGTTTTCAAGATGGACCATGCATCATGAGCTTTAGAACAGTGAGCAATTAACACATATAAATATGGAATAATGGAAATACCAATTAACCCTAAAGCTTCTTCGTTTTTAGCTTTCCAAGTATCTTTTTCGTCTTGAGTAGCCGCTGAACCGGGTTCAAGAGAAGGGTCAGTGGCTATTTTGAAGAGGTGTTTAAAATGAAAAATAAATGAGATATAAGTTTTCTAAGAATGATAATTAGAATAATTAAGTTTAATTTCTGGGATTAAGGTTGACATGATGAGAAAAAAAAAATTCTCTTTTTTATTAAAAAAAATCCTTAATTTGAAAAGCAAGTTAATTGAAAACAAATTTTGTTAATTAAGAAAAAAATTGTTTTTTTTTAAATTTTTTTTTTAATATATAAAATTAATAATATATCTTTTGTTTTTTTTTTTTTAATTATGGATTTGAAAAAAAAATTAATAAAATTTAAATGTTTATTTGTTTTAAAATTTATAAAATTAAAATTTATATTTGTTTTCAATGGTTTTGTTTTAAGAAATAAAATAAGATATAAAAAAGTGAAAAAAGTGGGCAAAGAATGGGAAATTTAAAAAGGTTTAGAAAGGGTTTAAAAAAAAGAGCGGAGCTCTGGCGGTGGCTGCCGTGTGGCCAAAGGGCGGCCCTGGTCGGTGGAAATGGCGGGTTAAAGAGTTTAAAAAAATGCAAAAAAGATAAGGACGCGGGCGCGGCTGCGCAGGCGGTGGTTGCCGCATGGCCTGGTCGCAGGCCGCGCCAAAAGATTCACGCCGAGTTTTATGGGAGCGGCGAAAGCGGGCAACGGGTTTTATATTGCGAGCGGCATGTTGCAGACTCGCGGCGGAGGCAGGTGGCGACGCAGACTCGCAGTGAAGAGGGCATCGGCCGCGGTGCAGACTGGTGGCGGTGCGCGGTGGCGCAACTGGCTCGCGACGGCGAGAGGGTTTTGCGCAGCGGCGTGGCGGCTCTATAGACTTGCGGCGGTTGTGCGCGGCGGCGCGGGGGCGCTGCTGGCTCGCAGCGGTGACGCGCGGGTGGCACGTCCGCCCAACAAAAGTAATGCAAAAAAATAAATGTGTGCTTTTTTTTTAAAAAAAAAAAACAAAGTTAATAGATTTATAAGGATGAAAATCCTATAAAAGATGCATGTTGTATGCTTGAAATTTTTAAGAGCATACAATAAATAAATGTAGAAGAATATATTAAAAAAATTTAAAGAGTAGGAAAATTTTTGTTTAAAAGGAGTATAAAAATTAGAGAGTTATTTAAAACTTTACTCATGTAATACTTTTTGTTTTGGCGGCATGCCGTCCAAAACAAGAAAAAAAATTGAAATTTACCAAGAAAACCCTTTGGCAGCAAGCCTTCCAAAGAGGGTTAGTAAAAAAAATGAAACTTTTCAAGAAAACCCTTTGGCGGCAAGCCTTCCAAAGAGGGTTAGTAAAAAAAATATGAAACCTGCATACACAAGATTTGTTAAAAAAAGAGCTAAAATCACAACACAAACTTCTTCTCTCAATAACGTCTCCAAATAAGGTGTGCTCCAATGAATGACAACCTTCACCACAAAAATTAAAACAAGGATTAGATAACCAAGCTCTGATACCATGTAAGAAATGATAATGTTGAGCAAGAAACGAGAAACAATCCAAGTAAGTTAAGTGTGAAACAATGTTACCATAAGATAAGCAACTCCAAGAGCATACACCAAGATGGTTCAACAATGGAGACAAGGATTTATAAGGGGAAATCAAAGAAAACCCCTTGTGAGTATTATGAATGAAGGCAAATGCCTAGAGAAGAGAGAGAGAGAGAGTGTTGGAGCAAAAGTAGCTCAACACAATAACATCAAGTGCTAAGAATGTGTTGAAGAAAGAAGGAGGAGCATCTCTTATATAGAGATGAGAGAGGAGTTGCATTTGTAACTCCCATTTCTATGAATGCCACATTCATAATAGGTGTGTGCAAAGTGTCACAATCCTCTTAAGGAGGATAAACTAAATAAAGAGATAAAGAAGAGTTGTCCTTACATGTGGAATAAAGGACAAACAATGACATGTCCTCCACATGTGTACAAGTGGAAAAACTACATTTAGGGACCCTTGGAATATCCCAATTAATATATATCCAAGGAAAGATTAACCTTTCTAACAGATGATTTTTCTCTATTGGTAGGAAAAGGAGGATTGAAGTGAGATTGACTGGAATACAGACATCACTATGGCCATTTTGGAGCACATAAAGAGCTAAGGAGACCAAAAGAGGATTGTAAAGTCTAAAAGGGAGCTCAAAGAGGTATATTTGGAATAATGGAGGTAAAAAAGGATTTTTGGGACTACAATTAGAATTTATGAAGGCTAAAATGGATGTTGGGAAATATTGGTGGTGACAGATATTTGAGATGTGCACAAATTATCTCATAATTCATACCTATGATATCTTAGAACATAATTAGACTCCATGTTTCCTCTAAGTTTCTCATCATCCCTTTGTTGTTGTTTTATTGGTTTTTGCCACTGTGAACTATTTCTAATGCCAGGAAACCACTAAACTATAACCCATAAGTGTTTCTCAATTGGGTAGGTGTAAAATCAACTCAACTATGCTAACTAGTGTGGAGATATGAAATAAAAAGGCCACAAACAAGCAAGATTTGGCTCAGAGAGTTTTGTTTGAGCCATGTCCTATTGTATTTTCACATGGAAGGAATTGTGTTTTTTTAGGGAAGTCGAAAGGTGTTATCTCTTACTCCTTTTATACCAAAGGTGGTATTTCTCAATTCTTTTATACTAGATTCTTTTTCTTCTTTTTTCTTTTCTTTAAATTTTTTTTTTTTTGTGATGTTTTTTGAATTTTTTTTGATATGAGGTAGTTATTCAATGCTTTAGACATAGAACCATTTGAGGTGGATGTTGTTAATGTGTTCTGCTAGTTCTTGTCCATCACAATTAGAAAGTTTGTAAGTTCCTATCCCAAAAGATTCTGTAATGATATAAGGGCAATCCAATTGGCCTCCCACTTTTCCTTCTTTTCTGATATTGCCTGATGTTTGGGGTTTTCTTAGAGGACTAAATCTCCATTTTGGAAAATGTGAGGCTTCACCTTATTATTGTAGTGTTTAGATAGTATCTTCTGACACTTTAAGATGTTTGCATGTTGTGCATTAATGTTCTTCTAGGAATTCTAGTTGGTCTAACTAGGCCACTCTATAGTCCTCATTTGACATGACATCACAGAGGTGGACTCTTAGAGATGGGATTTCAACCTCTAAAGGGAGAATTACTTCACTATCATAGACAAAAGAGAAAGATGCTGTGTTTGTAGGCATTCAAACACTTGTTCTATATGCCCATAGGGAAGGGTTTAACTGTAAATTCCAATCTCTACCAGTGTCATTGATAGTTCTTTTGAGAATTTTAATGATGTTTTTATTAATGGCCTCTACTTTTCCATTGTCACAAGGATAGAAAATTGATGATGAATGATGGATGATGTGAAACTTTTCACATAACTCGTCAACTATTTGATTTTTGAAGTACAATGCATTATTCATTAAGATGACATGAGGTATGTCAAAATGACAAATGATATGGTTTAGGATAAATGAGGAGATTTGTTTACCGATGGAGTCTATGAGTGGTGCTGCTTCAACCAATTTTGGAAAATATTTTTTGTAATAATCCATTTGTGTCTGCCAGAGGAATGTGGGTGGATTGCACCAATAAAGTCAAAACCCCACTGATAAAAGGGCCATGGTGTGGCTAATGGGTTGAGTTCTTGGACTGGAGTGTGAATGAGGTTGCCACAGATCTAACACTTCTTGCAAGTCTTGACATAGTTGATAGAATCCTTTTCCATGGTGGGCTAGAAATAACCCATTCTGAGGATTTCTTTTGGCTATGGTGAAACCATTGGAATTTGACCCACAAATACCATGTGAACCTCTTGAAGATAAATATTAGACTCATCAATTTCTAGACATCTAAATAAAGTGCCATCTAGACCTTTCCTAAACAATGTATCAACCACTAATGTGTAATGTGAGGTTTGTCAGATAAAGTTTTGTCTTTGATTTTGGGATAAGTTAGAAGGCATAATGTTATCACATAAGTAGGCAGAAATGAAATCATACCAAGGGTAGTCGAGAGTGTCTAAAAGGAAAGCAATGTGGGATTCTAGTTGAGTAAATGTACATTGAATCACCTCCTCTACTAAGAACTCATATTTTTCTTGTTGATCCAATAACTAGAGTAGAGAGGCCAAATTAGCCATAGCATCAACTACCCTATTCTTGTCTCTAGGAATTTGCTAAAATGCGATCTAAACAAAGCATGCCTTAAGAGTATTAACCAAGTGTTTGTAAGGTAGAAATTTTTAATCCTTGGTTTGATATATGTCATTCACTTGATTGATGACTAGCTGAGAATCTCCATAGACCTTTATTACTATCAAATTCCATTCTAAGGATAATTTAAGACCAAGAACTAAAGCTTCATATTTTGCCATATTATATGTGCATGGAAACAATAGTTTTTATGACTTTAGTATGGTCATGCCTAAAGGCATGATGAATAGAATTCTGACACCTGAGCCATGCTGTGTGTGTAAACCATCAAAGTAGAACTTCCATGTGACTAGCTCTATTTGGAGGATATGTGTATCTAGAAAATCAGCTTGGATGGGATTGGAGATTTCTTAAGGTACATCTACTAATTGGGCTACAATTTTTTGTCCCTTTATGGATTTTCTATCAATGTACTCAATGTCAAACTCACTTAGGATCATTACCCATTTAGCTAGCCTTCATGTTAATGTTGTCTTACTCAAAAGATACATGAGTAGGTCTATTTTGGCTACGAGTTTTACTTTGTGGGTCTGAAGTTAGTGATGTAGTTTTTGAGAAGCAAAAACTACTACCAAACAAGCCTTTTCAATGAAAGTGTAGTTTAACTCATAGGTGACCAAGGTTTGACTAATGTAGTAGATGGATTATTCCTTTCCTTAGTCATTCTCTTGTGCCAAGAGGGCTCCTATTGATTTTTCCATTAGAGATATATAGAGGAATAAGGGTTTGTGCAGCATGGGAGGCACTAAAACATGTGGATTCATTAGGTAGTAATTGAGAAGGTCAAAGACCACTTGACATTGAATGCCCCACTTAAAGACTATATCTTTGTGAAGGAGATGTGTGAAAGGTACACACTTCTTAGCTAGCTGAGATATGAATCTACAAAATGATTTAAGTCTCCCTTGAAGGGACCATAACTAGCTCAAGTTCTTAGAAGGTTGCATGATAGCAATAGCTTGGACCTTTTTGGGATCAACTTCTATCCCTTTTGTAGTGACACTATAACCTAGGAGCTTTCCAGATTGTATGCCAAAAGCATATTCTTAGGATTTAATCTAACTTTGAAGGATTCTAGGCATGTGAATATCTTATCTAAGATTGATAGATGGTCTTCACGAGTATGAGATTTTTCCAAAAGGTCATCTACATAGTCCTCCATTAAGGTATGCATCATGTCATGGAATATAGTAGTCATAGCCTACTGATAGGTAGCTCCTCCATTTTTAAGGCCAAATGGCATGGCATTCTAACAAAATTCACACCAT
The DNA here is from genome assembly GCA_028749045.1 of Cupressus sempervirens. Taxonomy (NCBI): domain Eukaryota; kingdom Viridiplantae; phylum Streptophyta; class Pinopsida; order Cupressales; family Cupressaceae; genus Cupressus; species Cupressus sempervirens. The sequence goes on along the minus strand of CM053792.1, from coordinate 967,156,713 downwards.
GCATAAGCGAGTGTTGTCTTCTCTTAATCCTAAAGTGCTGTAATGATCTGGTTATAGCTCAAGAAAGCATCCATGAGGGAGAATATAGAATGTCCTATTGTCTATGATGGTGTTAATGCTAGGTAACGGAAAATCATCTTTGGGACATGCTTTTTTGACATCTTGGAAGTCAATGTAGATACATATGCTTCTATATTTCTTGGAAATGGGCACAATTTATGAGACCCACAAAGTTTATGCCAATGACCTAATGAAGTTGGTCAGAAGAAACTTTTCTAACTTTGTTTTGATCAACAATGCTATGTGTAGATGCATCTTTCTGAGTTTTTGTTTAATGGGCTTGACATCTGGAGAAAATTTGAGATGATGAAGGATTAAATTAGGATCTAACCCTAGAATGTTAGCATAATACCATGTGAAATTAATCTATCTATCTTTTAAGAAGCGAATAAATTCACTTCTTTCCTCTAGAGTTAATGACTGTGCCAAGTGGATGATTCTAGTTTCTTGCTCTATTCCAATTTTAACTTTCTCTATGGGCTCATTTAGGATCGATGAGCTCTCTTCTAAATATTTAGGTAAAGGATCAAACATCTCATCTTTAGGTGCCATAGTTGGTTTTTCACCATCAAATGTGTCACTTCTATTTGTTTCTTTTTTTATAATCCAGATCTTCCACAACATGGTTTGTGTTGCTGGACATGTGAAGTGTTAAACCTTTATTCGTATAACTAAGATGATTGATATTAGACCCATCTATAGATGTTTCCTTTGGTCCTAGTTTTAGAGATGATTCAATTGCATTAAGGTATACACAAATCTCGAGGTCAATGTCAAAGTTGGGAATGTAATGAGACTCAATTGTGTCCCAATCAATAAGCTCAAGATGGATTAAAGATAATGGTTCAGGATATGGATATGGTTTAACTTGAACTAAAGACATAACCTCCTTTGATGACTTATACATTATATATATCAAGTCTATAATGTGTGCTTCTTCTAAATTATCAAGGATAGTAGAGTTTTCAAGTTGCTCATAATACTCATCTTCAACCTCTAGTGGAAACAAATTTGAAAATAAGGTTTGAAATTGGAACCTATCATTAGGTTTTTGTCATACTAATGTGATGTGATGTTAGTTATTTTTTCTTTGTCATATTTTAAGCCATTTTGATGTGTGTTGACTCTTTGTGGTGAAGTGAGCCATGGATGAGAAGTGGATCCTTGTGCTATGGAACTATTGGGTATCAGAATGTGAAAAAATCACATTCTTTATCTTGAATGGATTCTTTAGATAAGATTCAAATTTCCACTTGGTGGAATCATCACCCTCTTCATTATTAGTGGCATTTGTGGATGACTCTCTCACATGGTGTAAATTAGGGAAGGATAGATTCACATTCTTTCTATCAGTGTCTTTCTAATTGTTGATATCTTTCTCCTTTGGTACCCACACCAAGGTGGAGGAAGAGGAATCCCTATTTTTAGAACATGATCTAGGATAAGATATAGACTTTTCATTTTCTTGTTCTAAATATTGTACCCCTATTTTCAATTTTTTAGAATTGAACTATGTTGATAGGGGTTCAAAAATACCTTTACCTTTCCCTAAAGGACCATTCCCTTGGTAACTTGTATTTTTCATCAACTCATAACCTTTTCCAAAAAGGTGGCAAGATATATCAACATTTTGTATTCTCTCATTTTCTTCTTTTGTTGTACTTGTATACATACCACTTTCTTTAACAAAGTGTCCATTGTAATTGTTCTTTGTAGGTGGTCTACCATATGATTTGGGAGATGATGGTGGGTCAAACAATGAAACTAAATACTCACCTATACCTTTGCATTGTAGTTTGCATTTTTGGTCAAATTCTTTCATTAAGCAATCTATTGTTTCATAATGTGTCTGTCATGGAGTGAAAGAACTAGAACAACCTACTTTATCTTCCTTGGTTATTGTAGATAAGAGGTTATTTTTCTGGCTATTATATCTCAAGGCTTCCACTAATGTAGACTAGCTGGCATTAATTGTTGAGATGGGAACTTCTTCCTTGTTGTGAGGAACAAGGGAGTTAGAGTATTGTGTATAGTTTTGGTCCCCAAGCATGATTACCTCCTGTCCTATATATGGAAATTTTAGACATTGGTGATAAGTGGGAAGGACTTCTTGCATATCATGGATCTATGGCCTACCTAATAAGTTCTTTTAGGTCAGCTTCAAGTTTAAGACTTGAAAAATGATTTATTTTACAGCCAAGCCAACTTTTATGGGTAAAATTACCATATCTTTAGAATATCTCTCTTCATCATCACAAGATTCAATTATGATCTTATTCTTAGGATCAAAACCATACTCTATGTATCCTAGTGCTTTTACTAGGTTTAGTGTGCTAATATTTAGACCATCCCCACCATCAACCAAGGGTCTCTTGACTTTGTTCCTGTGTATGAAGACTTCAATGTGCAATGGAGAGTTTTGAGGATGAGTGAAGGAGATGTTGTCCTATGCCAAGAATGATACACAATGAGGGGAAACAAGGTTTCTAACCATATTTTGGAATCTATTTACATCAAGGTCATTGGGAGCTAAAGCTTTGGTGAGTATCTCCTTGTACTCCATGGCTATCTACAGTTAGTTCGAAGATGGAAATATGGGTGAAATTTTCCAATAATTGGTTGACTAGACTATATTTGGGTATGGTGGAACTTGTAATAGTTTGGTCTAAATTGGTGGTTTCCCCTAACATAACCCCTTTAGAGGCTTGAACTCGAGTGATGATGTTCAAGGCTTGTTTCTTATTTTTGTGTTTGATCATGATGACATTGACATTTTCATCAAATCCATAGATCATGTTAATTGTGTTATCATAATTATGAGCATAGTTGACTTTGTCATTAGAGGATGTGGGTTGGTTACTTTTGGAAGACTTGCCTGTCTCATGATTCATGAAAGGATTTTTGAAGGGCATGTGATCCTCATTATTGTGAAGGTTGTTTAATTCAATAGTTCCATTATCAATTAGTTTTTGGATGACCCCTTTGAGAGTATAGAAGTTATTAGTGATGACAAGTGCATAAATGTTTTTCATTCCACCATGATGGTTTGACTTGTGGTTTGTATGGTTTAGTTTCTAGTAATACAATAAGTTCATCAACTAAGAGCATTTTTAGAGCTCTTTCATATGTCTTGTCTAGGGGTGTATATACCTTAGGTATGTTGGTGGACTTGTATCCTCTTGGGGGAGGAGCTTGATTGTATGCTACTTTTTGATAGGGATTGTTCTAAATTGAAGGAATAGCTATATTTTGTCAGTAGAACAAATAGATGTTATCTTGTTTTGGTAGGTTTTGGTGATTATGTGCATTGGTGTTATTGACACTTGGGTACAGTTTATTTGGATAGGGGTGAGGGTGTGGTTTAACATGATTGGCCTCTACCATCCCATTATTTATTGTGTTTTTATTATTGTTCCTCCACCATGATTATTGTTTTTCATTTGACTAGTTAGAGGAGTTGTGTGGTTGTGAGGAGTTTTTTAAGAAACCTTTTCCATCTTTTGATAACTTAATGATGTCATTTCTTAATAGGGTTTCTTCCACTTTAGCGACATTTTCTAAATGGTTTTAAAGTCTTTTGGACCTTGTAGTTGAAACACATAGTAATGCATGGGTTTAGATAGGTTATTGATGAAGATATCCATCTTTTCTTTATCCGAAATGTCCCAATGATACTTAGCAAAGGCATGTCTCCATCTTTGTAAAAATACCTTGAAGGACTCTCCTAGGAGTTAGTTTGTATTGCATAAATTGATTATGATAAACTCCCTTTCAATGTTGTACAAGTATTGTGCAATGAAAATTAAAGCTAGTTGGTTGAATGCCTTGATATTAGTTGAAGCCACATAAGGTAGGTCGTGTCATGAATGAATTCCATACTTAAACTATAGAATTATTGGAAATGGTCTTGAGGAAATGATATGCCAAAGTACTTATCATATTTTGGTATTTGCATGTTTTTTGGAAAAAAGGTGTCAAGGTAATGCTTCTATAAAAAAAGAGAGGGAAAACTTTTCAAGGCTAAATTTAGCTAGTTGGGCTTTTCCCCATTTCATTCTCTCCATTTCTAATTATCAGTCTTGAATCTTTTGGGTGACAACCTCTAGGGGTGATTATTCTTCATCCCTCTTAAGGTTTCATATATCAATTTAGATGGTAATTTTGCACCTTGTTGTGCCAATGATAAAAAGTAACGTTCTTTATATCATTTGAGTATCTTGTCCATTATGTCAATGAGTTTAGGATTTTGCTGGAAATCCTCAATCTTAATTTCAAGGCTATTTTCATCCCATATATGAGATGAACCCATTTTGTTGGAGGGTTTTTAATTCTATTTGAACAAGGGTGATTCATTGGAAATGGTGGTTGATAAGAAATCAATGGGTGCAAAAGGCTCAATTGATATTTGGGGATTGCACAAATTTCATAGTTAGTTTCACTATTTTGACACTTACCCATATAGGCAATCTTTTAGGTTCCTTTTGTTTTGCAGCTACACTATTTTTATGCAGTGGCATAAGACATGGATGAGACCCATTTAATTCTTCTGCATTTCAATGGTATGAGGATTATATTTACACCAAAATATGTTAGAACATCAAGCCATGTTTCAAAAAGGTGATTGGTGATGTTGGTGATGATAAGACTCAATTCTATAAAGTCAAGTATGGGATAGATGTGTGTTTCTATTCATTTTTGACTTGATGCACAAAGTTTGAGATAACAAAGGCTATTAGATAAGAGACCCGATGTCAGGTTGGAACATTTCTTTCTTTAAAAATGGCAGTCAATTTTAGCATTCCTCAGTTTTGTTGAATGTTAATGAAGGAAAAGTGTCTTTTGTTCATTCTATTTTGAAATTTCTCTCAAAATATGCTATACAAACCTTCAAATGCACTATTTTAGTGCTTATATGCACTATTTTATAGTGTGCTAGGCAACTTTGTCTAGGATCTAAGCATTTTTATATATGCAGATGCACTATTTCATTCCTCCAATGTGTTGTTTGTTCAGTCAAATGTGTTGTATTAGGAAGATGTGCTATTACATGATGTAAATGAAATATAGAAGTGATCAAATGCAATTTTCTATGTACCAGATGCATTATTTCAGGGTATACAACAATGTTTGCATTCAGTTTAGTGTTGGTTTGTAGTTGCATTTGAATTAGCTTGGAAGGATTTGTTAGAATTCTTTAGAATATTTAAGAGGTGGGGTGAATTAGTTATCCAAGGTCTAGATGTACAATTAAAACTTTTTACACCTTAGTGAACCCATAAAAAAATTTCATCATGCATGCATCCATTAGATTATGCAATCATTTAAACTTGTAGGTTACTGTCAAATCAACTTTGTAGAAATGTAAGCATGAAACATAACATATTCAATAACACATTTGACATAATGATTTAACATGGAAACCCAATTTGGGAACAACCAGCAGTAATATGCTACTCATTCTCACTCTGCTCAAGTGGTACCCTATGAAAGGCCAACCTTGTTAAACGTTATAATGCACATTGTTAAATGTGACTTGATTAAAGGATTTCAATCACCCTGGTAGGAGTGAGCCTTGTTAGAAGACTTTAGATCACTCACTTGGAATGTCACCTAGTTAAAGGATTTAAAAATTACTATTAGATCAACCTTAATCCAAAGGATTTACCCTAGATTGATACAATTATTAGAGAGTAACAATAATGCTTGATCTGATAAAAACTTATAACATAACTTGTAGATTACAAATCTCTACTTCAATCCTCCATTTTTCTTGCTTTTTATACACTTTAGCTCTCATAGCTTGTTCACCCTTCAAGCATCCATACCCTTAAGCCTTCTTAATTTTCTTGCCAATGCAATCTCTTCACTTTGGTCACTAAATGAAGAAATGTCCTAGACTCCTTGCCTTCCTTGGGTTCTCACACATCACAACCTTTTCTTCTGACTAGCCATCTCTATAAATAGAGAGTTAAGATATTTTGCTGATTATTCTCCATCGTCTATTTTAGAGTTAGGTCAAATTAGGTAGGATTCAATGAATCTAATCCTTATTTCATTTCATTCCCTTCTAGAAAATTCTTCTTCAATCCACTTTGAATTTGCCTCAAAATACTTCATCATGAATTATGTGCCACCAACTCATCAATCTTATATTCCACATAGTTCACACAATTCAAGAAATAAAACTTGTCATCTCAAATTCATCAAATTCTTGATCTTTCTCATAATGCTGACACTTGAAATTAACTGGCTTCTGATGCTCAACACATAATGCATTGCTCAACAACTTCTATCAAATCACTTGGCATGAACTAAAGTTTACTAGTTCTTGACATCAACTAAACTTTACTCGGCTTACACTATTTCACTTGGCTTACACTGAAATTGACTTTTCTCAGCTCCAAGTAATTTTTTGCTCAACTTGCACTAGCTTTGCTCAACACCTACTATCTAAAATGTTAATATTGGTAGGAAAACTTCATTGAACTTGTTCTTCTAAACTTAATCAGTGTAACCAACCTTTGCAACCTTAAGTAGATCATCAATGCACTATAATATCATTGTCTTAAATGATCCTTGTGCTCCTTTTCATATCATAACTCAATCTTTCCTCTAGGTGCTATTGTTACTTGATTTGATAAAATCCTCTTTATCAATCAAACAAATGATAGTATTTAAATTATATATGCAATTGTCTTACCAACAAGTAGTAGGTTTGACATCAATGACAAAATAATGATTGAAACACATTTATCATACTTGTATGAATCTATTTTCAACAATCTCCCTCTTTGGAATTGATGAAGAACCAAACTAACTAAACTTAATTAGTATAACCAACAAAATACCAAAAAGAAAATAATTACTTGTATTGAAATATCTCCCTATATAAACAACTTCCATCTTTTGAATAGGTTACAAAATAATGTTCTAATCAACAAAAAATCAATCAACTCATCCTTATGACTCCCTTTGGATTACTTCTTACATCTCCCTCAACATTATCTCCATCTTACTAGGTAGATTTAATCATTAGGTACACTTTCTCCCTCTGAGTAGATATTCCATAGTTTTGGATCTTCTATATCTGGATTTCTCCTCTGTATGTCTTTCTCCCTATGTGATTTCCTAAAATCAGTACTCTTTATCCCTCTTTGACAACAATGCCAAAGACTTAGTCATCTTCATATATAGATATGAATATTTGTTAGTTTCTCCCTCGATCACCTTACTTGTGAATAATTTATAGCTCTAGCTCTTTGATTGCTTTAGAACTCCTAAAGTAAGATCCACTATATTAATGGGTAACATATTTCAATCAACTTGTTTTATGCATAACACTCCTCATACTTCTTAGATAGCCTTTGATAGGGGTATTGGCCCCCTAGTTTACCTCTTAGATACTCATAAGCATCCTTAGGTAATGATTTTGTGAAGATATCAAATATTTTCTCTTTTGTGTTAACATATCCCATCTTAACCTCTTTGTCTTGAACTAATTCTCTCAAGTAATGGTACTTGATTACAATGTTCTTAGTCTTTGTATGCATTACATGATTCTTTGATATATTTATAGCACTTGTATTATTATAAAAAAGTATCACATGTTTAGTGATTTCCCCCTTCATACCTTTGAGTAATTGTTTAATCCATACAATGTTTGTATAATTTATTGCAACAACAAAATATTCAACTTTAGTAGTAGATTGAGAAATGCACTTTTTTTTTTTTGCTAGTCCATGTAACCAGTCTTTTGCCTAAGAAAAATGCTCCTCCACTGGTGCTCTTTCTTTCATCAATATTTCTAGCCCAATCAACATCAATGTAGGCTTTCAATTCAAATTTTTCATTTTTCTTGTAGTATAGATGATAGTCCTTTGTTCCTTTCAGATATCTCAATATTCTCTTAACGACCATCAAATGATTCTCCCTAGGATCACTAGAGAATCTTGCAACTATCCCTATAGATAATGCAATATTAGGTTTGTTATGTACTACATATTATAATTTTCCAATCATAGACCTGTATAATGTTTGATTCACCTCAGTTGAATCATCATTCTTTGACAATTTATGTCCTATCATCATAGGTGTGCTTACTAGCTTGAAATCCTCCAATCCAAAAGTTCTCAATATCTTGTTAACATATTTTGACCAAGTGATGTGTATATCATATTTCATATGATGTACTTGCAAATCCACAAAGAACTTAATCTCTCCAAACATAGATATCTCAAATTCTTCCTTAATTTCATTTGCAAAAGCATTACATAAAGTATCTTGACCTCCAAATATGATATCATCAACAAAAAATTTAGATAAAAAAATACCTTTTCCTTTCTCTGCCTTCAAGTACAGATTGTTGCTATCATCAGTCCTTTTAAATCTAATCTTCACAAGATAATTATGAAGCCATTCATACCATGTTCTTGATGATTGTTTCGATCCATATAGAGCTTTGTGTAGTCTACATACCATTTTTTTGTTGTCAACATCAACAAATCCTTCTGGCTATTTTATATAAACCTCTCCCTCTAATATACCATTCAAAAATGCAGACTTAACATCTATTTGATAAAATTTGAAACCTTTGTATGTAGAGTAAGAAAGAAAAGTTCTTACTCCTTCTAGACTTGTAGCAAGGGAAAATGTTTCTCCATAGTCAATCCCTTTTTCTTATGCATATCCTTTACAAACTAATCTTTCCTTGTTCCTTGTGTCTTCACCATTTTCATCTAACTTGTTTCTATATGCCTAGTTGGTAACAATCACACTTTTGTCTTTTGGTCTAGGAACTAGAGTTTGTGTCTCATTTTTCTCAATTTGTTTATTCTCTTCTTCTATGGCTTTACTCTAGTCCACATCTTCTAAGGAATCTTTCACTATTTTGGGTTCTTACTGTGTGCTAAAATGTTGTCACACTTCTATGAATCATTACATGTAAGAAAACTCAAGAATGAGCTCTCACAAATCGATCCATAGCTCTCTACTCATAGAGTGCAAGGGTTTGCAATGGAGGCCCTCAGTTTGACCTATTTTTGTGCCCATGCAAGTACACCATGAGATGAGAGATTCAAAGAGAAAAAGCAAGAATGCTAGTCTCTATGATCTTCAAATATGCATGAAAATAAGATCTAATCTATGAAAGCAAAATCTAATCTATAAATGCAAGATCTAAGCTAAAAGCCCATGATGGGTACAAGAGAGAAAGAGGCAAGAAAATAGAAGTTCTCCACAAAAAGCTTTTGTATTCAAACTCCTTCAAAAATTGGTCTTCAAACTTGCAGCATAATGATAGCATAATCATGGGTGTCTAACATGAGGAGAGGGCTCTCCCTTATAAAGGAAATTATGGAGGTGAGAGGCTTCTCACAACCAATATGGTATAATAGAGCTTGATCCATGTGAGACAAAATTCCACCAATGAGAAAAAATGAGTGGTTGAGAAGAAAGTGGTGATCCATGTGAGACAAGATTCCACCAATTAGAAAAGAGGAGTGGTTGAGGAGAAAGTGGAAAGATAAATCCCACTTAGATCACATTTTTAAGTGTAGAGAAATTAAATAAAAAGAATTTATTTTATTTTCTTTCTTCATCAAAAGAGATATTTAAGTGGGATTTTTATTTAATTAAAAGGGAGCAAGTTCTTTTTAATTAAATAGAAGATATTTAATTAAATTAAAAGAGAGGTTTTTCTCTTAATTAATTAAATGTGGATGACCTGTTTAATTAAAAGAGAGGTTTTCTTTTAATTAAATGGGGATTTTATTTTATTTAATTAAAAGAGAAGATTTTCTTTTAATTAAATAAGACTTGGAATAAAATGATCAATCTTAGAAATGAAATAAATAGAATTTGATCAAGGAAATTGATTTGAATTGATTTAATAAAATATTACAAACCATTGATTCAAAAAATTTGATAAATTGATAAATTGAATAATGGGGGCCCATAGTCTAGGCGACCATTTTTGGGTGCATACACTTACATGCTTGGCAAACATGTATCATTTTTCAACTTGTTCCTTGTCATTGGTCTAGCATGTCTGTCTCCAATTATTTTTGTAGTAGGGTGATGTCTCTTGACATACTTAGACAATCTTGGTTTAGCTCTATTTTCTTCATTAGGTCTCTCAAATTCTGAGTCATTATGTACTTCTCTATCAAGTAGTTCAACATCTCTTTCATGTGCACTAATCTTAGAATCAGAATGTGCCTCAACTTCATTCTATAACTTAGCACGTGAATGTAGCTTAGTTCCTAAATGTAATTTGACATTCATAGTACATGATTCGATAGTCATTGAAACTTGCTGTTGGGTCACAAATTGATTTACAACATCTTCATCAACATGCATACCTCCATAAAAGTATACAAATGATTTGTACTCTTCTAGTTCCTTTCTAGGTTCAATCAATCTCATATACTTCTGTATATTCATCAAATTTCACATGTTCACTTTCCACAACTTTGTTAGTGTTAGTATTTAAACACTTATAAGCTTTACCTCTTGTGGAATAAGCAAGGAATATACCTTCTTCACTTTTTGCATCTAGTTTACCATTCTTAAAATCTTTGAGAATATAGCACTTGCTTCTAAATACCTTAAGATATTTTACTGCACTATGTGAGTATCCATACCATTGTTAAAAAGGTGTTGAATAAGTACCTTTCTTGACTTGTATACAGTTCAAGGTATAGACAGCTATACTTACAACTTCTCTCCAATATATCAAAGCAATATTTTTCTCCATCATGAGTGTCCTAGCACAATGCATTATAGATATATTCCTCCTTTCAACAATTCCATTTTGTGGAGGGGTCCTAGGAGCAAATGTCTATCTTTTGATTCCTCCATCATTACAAAACATCTCAAACTCATTTGATTTAAATTCTCCTCCTATATTAGATATCAAACATTTCAAAAAAATTCTTGATTCTTTCACAACTCTTACTAAGTATCACTTAATATTTTGAAATCATTAGATTTCTATTTCAAAAACACAAAAATCATCATTCTAGAATACTCATCAACAAGAAACATAATGTACTTATCTCCTTTGTAGCTTTGTAGTTCAATTGGTCCACACAAGTCATTTTGAACAATCTCTAATATTCCTTTAGAGGTATGAGTCTTTCTCTTAAAACTTGACTTTGTCATTTTACCTAACTAAAATTGTTTGCAAATTATATTATTAGGATTCTTCAACTTAGGAAAACCTCTAACTCTTCTCATGTTATTGATACTAACCAAGTTATCAAAATTAATATGACATAACCTCTCTTTCCATAGCCACATAACATCAAATTCTACAATTAAACAAGTAACATCCTCTATATCAAGGTAGAATATATTACCTCTAGTTTGATCACCTTTTCCAATCAATTTTCCATTAGTATCATATATCTTAGCAATCTTGTTTTCAAACTAAACCTTGCATCCTGAATTATTCATTTGTGATACACTCAACAGATTATAGTTAAGTCCTTCAACATAGTAACCATTGTCACATAATTTTTTTTGTGAGATTGATAAAAGCTTTTCCTTTTATCAAACATGGTGCATCATTAACAAACCTTACACTATTTCCATGATAATAATTAAAGGTAATGAGCTTACTTTTATCTCTAGTAATGTGATGTGAAGACTCACTGTCAATGATCCATCCACCATTCTTGGTCATATAAGACACTAGTGCACTTGCCTCATCCTCATTAGATTCACCCTTCATTACATCATACATGACTTCATCATCATGATTGTCAAATCCATCTTTTGTTTCCTCTTAAATAATGTATCAAGATTTCTTGTCTTTGTCTTTTTAATGTTCTCTATCTTCATCTCTTCTACTTCTTTACTTGTCTCCACCTCTATATTTCTTCTTCTTTAGACATCTAGTAGCAATATGACCAACGTCATTGTAATTGAAATATATGATAGGTAACTTACCTTTGAACTTACTTTTACCTCTATGGAATCTCCTTACTAGTAGTGCTTCAAGTTGATCTACATCTTCCTCATCTGTATCACTATCACTGGACACATATTTATTCTTCTTCTAATTAGGTTCCTTCAATGAAAACTTAGATTTCAAAGAAGATTCAACATCAAGAGGTTTTTAGTTGTCAAAATTAGATAGCTTAATAGAAGTGACCCTACCTACGAGACCTTCAAGAGTCAGATCATTCCCTAGTATACATTTTAATTTTTGTATTGTAGAAACTCTAATAGAATATATGGACATCAATGTTTTCAAGACTTTTCTTAGTATAGTATCATCATCTATTGTACTGATAGCTCCTCTTATTGCATTAAAAATAAATTTTATCCTAGAGAAAATTGAGCAATATTCTCACCTTCTTGCATTCTCATATCATCAAACTTACCTCTATGACTTTCAACTTTGGCTCTTAGGACATTCTTGTTACCTCCATAGATAGTGTGTAAAGCATACCACATTTTCTTTGCACTATTACAATCCTTGATATTGTCAAACTCAACATAGCTTAGAGTAGAGGCAATCTCCAACATTGCTTGGTTGTGTTTTTTTTTTATAAAGATCTTCATCAGTTAGGGCTCCAACAGAATCAACATTCTTAATGAAAATGTAGATTGTACATGATCTCTAAGACCTACTAGGTGTAGCTTCATGAGACTTTTCCATTCAAGAAAGTTATCTCTATTAAGGTTGGGTACCTGTCTTTTTGACATCTTGATCTTTTTGTTTCTAGTACCTTTAAATTAGTCCTCTTAAGCAGATGACTCGAATATCAATTGTTAGAATTATTTACAATAACTAAGAGGGTGGTGAATTATTTATCCAAGGTCCAGATGTACAATTAAAACTTTTCACCATTTAGTGAACCCATAAAAAAATTTCATCATGCATGTATCCATTATATTATGCAATCACTTAAACTTGTAGGTTACTATCAAATCAACTTTGTAGAAATGTAGATATGAAACATAATAGAGTCAATCACAAATTTGACACAATGATTTAATGTAAAAACCCAATTTGAGAAAAACTACTAGTAATATGCTACTCACTCTCACTATTCTAAAGTGATGCCACTTGAAAGGCCAACCCTATTAAAGGTTACAATGAACATTGCAAAATGTGACCTGGTTAAAGGATTTCAATCACCCTGTTAGGAATGAGCCTTGTTAGAGGACTTTAGATTATTCACTTGGAATGTCATTCAATTAAAGTATTTATAAATGACTATTAGGTCAACCTTAATCCAAAGGATTTATCTTAGACTGATACAATGATCAAAGAGTAAAGTAAGGCTTGATTTGATAACAACTTACAACACACTTGTAGATTATAGATCTTTATTTCAATCCTCCATTCTACTTGGATTTCACACACTTTAGCTTGGATAGCTTGTTCACCCTTCAAGCATCCATACCCTTCATCCTTCTTGCTTTGCTTTCCAAAGTAGTCTCTTCACTTAGGTGACTGAATGGAGTAATACCCTTGAATCCTTGTATTCCTTAGGTTCTCGCACATCACAACCTTTACTTTTGATTGGCCATCTCTATAAAAAGAGAGTTAAGATCTTTTTTGTTTCATTCTCTATTGTCCATTTTAGGGTTATATCAGATTAGGTAGGATTCAATGAATCTACCCCTGATTTCATTTCATTCCCTTCTAGAAACTTCTCCTTCAATATACTTTGAATTTTTCTTAAAATGGTTCATCATGAATTCTATGCCACTAGCTCATTAATATTATCTTCCACATGGTTCACATAGTTCAAGAAATCAAACTTATTGGCTTAGATTCATTGAATTCTCAATCTTTCTCATAATGATGACACTTAGCATTAACTGGCTTTTGATGCTCAACACATATTGCATTGCTTAGCATCCTCTATCAAATCACTCGGCATGAACTAAATTTAAGTGGCACTTGACATCAACTAAAATTTACTCAACTTACACCATTTCACTCAACTTACACTAAAATTGACTTTTCTCAACTCCAACTAATTTTCTACTTAGCTTGCACTAAGTTTGCTTGGCACCTACTATGAAGAATGTTAAGCTTGATAGAAAAACTTCGTTTAACTTGTTCTTCTGAACTTAATCAATGTAATCAACCTTTTTAACCTTAAGTAGATTATTAATGCACTATAATATCACTATCTTAACTAATCCTTGTTCTCCTTTTCATATCAAAACTCAACCTTTCCTCTAGGTGCTAAGTTTTGATTTGATCAAATCCTCTTCATCAATCAAACAAATGATAGTACTTAAATCATATAAGAAATTGTCTTACCAACAAGTAGCAAGTTTGACATTAGTGACAAAATAATGATTGAAATGCATTTATCATACATGTATCAATCTATTTTTAATAGGAGTGTAGTGTGAAGTTTAGTAACATGTATTTAAGCAAACACATTCAACCACATCAATAGTAGAAATGACAATGGAGTAAACTTGAAAAATGGCTTCCTGTTAGGGCTTGCTAAGGCTAGTGACTACAATGTTTTAGTGTTCAACCATTAGTATTCAAATTTACCTCTTTGGTGACAAACATCTTCTCACCAACACAAAGGAGGTTTGATGTAAACTCTTGCAAGACTACTGGAGGAATGCTATATTTTGAACATGATTGAATTGCATTCGATTAATAATGCAAGATGGAAGACATTCCCTCTCATCGACCATGCTAAGAAAAATCTTGGGAGGTAGCCTTTCTACAACTGAATGATCTACCTAGTGAAAAGAAGGAAAAACAAAAATCAGAAGTAGGTTTGGGAGTTTGGCTACCCTAAAAGAGTGGGAGCATATCCCTAATACTTTGATCCCTCAAATATGACAAACAAGATTGTTGAATTACAAGCCTTTATCTATGGAAGACAACAAACCCCTATTTATTCTATGTGTTTGTTCATTTCCATATTAATTCCTACTGACCTTTATAAAAAGGTTTGGCATTCTCATCAACTTAGTGGGTTGAGAGCATAGGCCTAATTTTGAACAGATCAGGAAAATTGAACTTCCTACTTAAGATAGGTTATGAATTTGGAAATTCCACAATCTAATGGATAAGGGTTTAGTCCTACCTAATTCAAAGCTAACAAAGTCTAGGTGCATTTTTATTCTCATCATTCCCTTCTCACAATTTTAGTGTCCTAGGAGTTCCTGTCTATTCCAGAAGGGTCCTCTAAATAGCTAGTAATTAGATCTACAAGTTAGATATTGTATTTTATAGCTTTGATTAGATGTGCTACAAAAAATAGCATGTGCATTAAAAAAATGTGCAAATGCATTATAATATCAGTCAAAAGCACTAATTGAATATGTAAATGCATTATGAAACAATGTAGTTGCATTATAGGACACTTCAAATACATTATAGAACCCCTCAAATGCATTAGAAGAAATATATAAGCATTAAAATAATGTTCAAAAGCATCAAAATGTAAAAGAAATCTCAAATCTGATGTTTGTGAGCTGGAGAATATCTTTGAAAGGTTGCTGCTCCTATTATGGGTCTTCCCAAACATTGTAAAACCTATAACAAGTCATATTTGAACAAGAAACTAGAGAAATACATAGATCTACAAGAAAAATGAAAACTTATAAAAGTTAGATAACAAAGAGGCTTTAAGATGAAGTCCCATGGTGGGTGCCAATTTAGTGAAATTGCATACCCACAAGACCTTAGTGTAGAGTGCAATTAAAATAATGATGAACTAATCTAGACCCAAGAGATCACTGTTAAACAAAGACTTCACATACATCTCATGTTTCCCTAACTACAATTTCTAAAATTTCTCTAAAACCAACATCTTAAGTGACAATTCTAGAATGAAAGTATGCTATGAATGTAGATCTACAAAAGTCTATGCAAGATCTATATGAAAATATAGACTATATGAAGATAATAACACTAAAGTTTTATGATAAGTGCATCCATAAGACTAAATAATTCCAAGTGATGTTAGATAACTACTAAAATAACACTAACATGATACCAAAATGACATGAATTCTATATAATAACAATGCTAAAATGAATGATAGCTCTGAATATGCCTATAGTACAAATACCTAAAACTTGGGTCCTTTTACTCTTGAATTTCCCTCCTATTTATAGGATTTCAGAAGGGGGTTGGGGTAAGGATTAAGATTTTTCTTTTCATTGGAGGGTAATGGTGAAACTGTAAATATCTTAGATGACACCAAGAGGAAAAGTCCAATAGACTTAGTTTGTGAGGATAAATGAGGATTTTTTCAATTCTTTTAATTTCAGAAAGGAGGATTTTCACTTTTGAGAGGATAAATGGATTTTATTTATTTATCAAATGTTTTATTTATTTTCAACTGTTGTCTTTTCTTTTTTCCTTTTTTTCTTAAAAAATATTTCATTTTATGATTTTATGAATTGCTTTTCCTCTTTTCAAAGTGATTTAGGTCCTTTTTGATTTGATAGGTGATTGATTGATTAATGACTTAATGTTACCATTTATTTGAAAGTATATTGTTTTCCTCCGTTATATGATTTTGTCTTTAATTTGTATTGTTTGATCAAAATTTGCATTATTTTAGGTCTTTGCCAATTTTAGGGTGTCTAGGCTTCTATAACTATTGTTGAAAGTATGCACAAAATAGTGGGCCTCTTTAAAATATAGTATCCTTTCCCTATTGGAGGAAATGACCATTGTTAAGATAGCTAAGAGAAAGGTCACCACTCTCACTAATGATTCTCATAAGAAAATATTCATGCTAAAATATTGGCAACAGGAGAAAAAAATCAATGTACCAAGATTTGTCAAATTTTCAAGTAATTCTTATCTAGGCAATTGATATTCAAGAACTATAGTGATCTTAGTGAGATCACTTACCTCTAGACTAAATATTAGTAACCTATAGTGACATAATGGGATGGAATGAAGAAGTGTGAACGTGTTATGCTAAATTATAAAATAATCAGTTGACTAATATTTAATAATTAAATGAGCTGTCATGTCTGATAAAATGAATGGTATAAATAATAACTAATAACTAAAACAACATTACCTTTTTATCTAAAGGTAAATATGACTTCCTTATGACTTATAAAGATGCATGAAGAAAATACAATGTGGAAATTAATTTATAAGTAGTTTCCTTTTGTAGTTGTGATTTCAAATATCTGACATATCTCTATCAGCTTATTGACACTTCTTTAAAAAAAAACCAAAACAACACTATGCTTTCCTTTGAAATAAATATATAAATACTAAACGATTTGATAAGAAAAAATCCACAGATCCAATAGAACACTTGCATACAAGAACCTATCACAAAGAAGAAAAAGATAAGAGAAGGCAATGGTTTGTCTTTGAAATATGCAAGAATATATTAGCAGACAAAAAGAATGAGTAAAATTATACAATGGATCAATCCTTGTAGAAGGAGATTATAGAACCTAAAGGAAAACCCTAAGAGGAAAATGACATATAATAATTAATATTTAATTATTAAATGGGAATGCATGTGCATAAATTAAAATCTTAAGTTGGGAGTAGAGGTAATTTAATAAATAAAATGAAATGAAATTAATCTTTTACTCTAACACCCTCCCTTAAGATAAGCAACAATGCAGCTACAAAGAATGCATAAAAAAAGAAAACTACAATACCAAAAGCATAAATGTGTGCTAACAACATGACCTAATCATGTACCCAACACAACCAAATCTTTGAAAAATAGAGAAATAGGAAAAAGCATGTGGGAAAACCCTACTCTAAAAAGAGATAGAAGAATGCTAAAAACAAAAGAAAGAAGGAAGGACTCATTACTGAGACCCCCCAAGGACAACTTCCTTCACCTCAAACATAGAACACAATTGAAGATACCATGAGGATGCAAAAGGTTTAGTGAAGATGTTTGCAATCTACTCAACAATGCTAATATACTCCAAGCTAAGAGAGTCATCTTGATTCAAATGCATGATGAAGTGTATATGAAGATCAATGTGCTTGATCTACTGATGCTCAACTGAATTATGGGAAATGTGTATAACACTTTGATTTTCCTTTGATGATCCAACCAAGGTGGAAAATTAATTACCAATATGAATACCCTTTTGTAAGTGCTTCAAGATTTATCTAGTTGTCAACTTGTCCATACATCACTATGCTACATTTGTACCTAAAAGTAAGGGTTTCAAGGATTTCATGTCAGCACCTACTAGGGTCCAATGAAACACTTAGAAAATATTGTCTTGGAAACTTTTCCTCTCACACTTAGCTTCCTCATAAATCCATCCTCTTTTTGCAACACCTAAATTGATCCTTCTAGCATATTCAATCTACCAAAAAAACTTGAAAGCACTGTGATCACCTAGCCATGCATTAAAATCTTGCCTAGGGCATCACTTGAAAAATAGAAAATAGGCTTGTCCAGACTTCTCCTCTGATATGTACATTGTACAAGGAATGCACTTCCACATCCCTCAAGACCATGATGATCCCATAGTGAGGGTTCATGGGGGAGCCATATTTCACAAACCGATCAAAACAAGAACAACAAACTATCTAATTATGAATAGTGTTTAAACTATAAAAAATTGAACTCCTATAAACTTGCAATATAAACCAAAATGCATCGTATTAACATGAAATGCAAGGATCAATCAAAAATAGGATTCCTTCAATCTATTAACGAACTCATGCAACCAAAAACACCAAATTGTCAATTATGGAACAACATTTTCATGACTTTCAATTTCATAATCCATTTATTACAATCTCCAACCCTAGAAATGGGTCTCCTTCATGGTCTTATAGGTTCTTCCAAAGGTTTCAAATAGTTCTTGTCAAATATTGCCATGCAACTTTTCAAAGTTGTTGACAATATTTTGCATTTCCTAGCAACTTTGGCATTTAACACTTGGACTCTTCAAAATAGGTCTACTATGACCTCTTTATGATTTCTAAGCATGATTTATCCTTTGGAGCATCAAATCACATGTATTTCCTATTTTTGATCGCTTTTCCCAATTGACAACTATTGTCACAAAAATCTACACCCTTGTCAGAGGTATGACCCTCAAGCAATCTTGTGTAACATGGAAATAACCTCCAAGTGTGAGAATTTCACTTTGAAGTCAAATCTCTAGAGAATGCTAGCTTCCTTTTCTATTGGGATGCACCTAACTACTCTTGAGAGGAAAAGGGAGAAGAAGCAAGAAACAAAATCTACCCAATCTATTCTAAGGAGGTGATGCACCAAAACTAGAATGTTCAAACGAATCTCTGCCCATATATGCACTATTGAACCATGATAACACCAAAAGATATACACATCCAGACTTCTTTTAATCTAACAATCACATGCAGATTAGAAAACCCAAATAAATGACACAAGGAAGAAGAGAATTCACTTATATATCATTCATAGGCCAAAAAAGAGATACACTCATGCAAGATTACAAATATCCATAATACACCAATGAGAGGCAAATAGTTTTTGTACAATAAATCAATGGCTAAAGGAGATAAGGTAGAATGCCATATAGTTTAGAGGCAAAGGGGATTTATAGCGGCAAGCTAGAGTAATGCTAGAGAAACAAAGAGGGTCTGACCCTTAACAAAATTTACAAAATCTTCCTTTATAGCTCATGCATAACTATGATATTTTTTGCCCTAAACCAAACTCAACCACTACACCTAGTAGTACTAAAAATTTAGAAGAAATCTAATCATGGAACAACTCAAGATGTAACAGTGATAGGAAGAAACTAAAATCAATGCATCCAGCTATAAGTGGTCAAATCCCATGAGATTTGATCATTACATATAATAAAGATGGATGGAGATGCATTAATGCCAAGGAACAAGGCACAAAATGTTAGTTTTCATTGGAGAAAAAATCCTTGTAATGTGGCCACAACAAGTAAATTCACACCACTATCAAAGAAAATGTGGGATGGGATAAAACACAAGTTAACTCACTGCAAAAATACAAAGTTGACATGTGTGGAATAAATTTGATTTTCCCCAAAAAGGTGTGAACCATTAATGTAGGTCTTCATTTGAATATGGATGGCGTAGATTCTATGAAAATATCCTCAACAAATGAATAAAGCACAACCATAGATCCAAGATCTCTACCTAACCACATAGATGACTGAGATGCACTCAAAATATCCAAAGAAGCCCTAAGATCTAACAACCATTGTATCTTCACAAGAGGAAAGGGTAGTAATGCAAAAATATGACCACCGTATGATTAAAAGAAACCCAACATAAGAAGGATACACTACATGGAATGCAATAGTTGGTCGACACATTTCTTGAATGTTCGGTCAAAGAGACAACAATGATTTCACAATTTTGGAAAGAGCAGAAAAGTCACTCTCTAAAATAATGAAAATGGTTAATGTGAAATGTTAACCCCAACAGAAGATGTGCATTAACCTACAACTCAACACATGAAGAAAAATGAGCCAGCTTGGCACATTAACAAGCTAAACTAGCTCAACATAGGAAGAAACTAAGCTAACTTGGCTTATGAAGAAACCATGTTAACACGAGATGTCAACCTGACCAAAAACTGTGTTAGCCCACATTAAAGAATCCAACCCATTGAAGATCTCTTAGATCATCTATCAATGATGGGCTGAATGGGGGCCAAAATGGCCAACATTCTTGGTGACTCACAGGGGATGCTTGTCTGTTAAGCATAGACCAGTAGCCTTAAGAAATCCATTGGGCATAGAGTCACCAACAAGAAATGCCACGTTATCCCACCTACAACTTCACAAAATTTTGTGACCAGAAAAAAAAAAAAACTTTGGGGAGCTCTGGAAAGCTCAGAATAACTCCAAAAAAATGAGTAAATGTGCTTTTGCACTTCTTGGAAAAGACAGAAAAAATGAAAACAAAAACCCACTCTACTATGTACAAGGAAACCTTAACCCTCATCAAAAGCATGGTCTAAGATATATTCCATTAACTAGAATAGAAAAAAAATATCCATTAGGCCTGCTTAACAAGAAAGCATTGGCTTGCTTGCAATTGATAACCGCATAGGGACCACTCTTCTATAATCATTTTCATAATCCTGATTACGTTTTTATTGGATGACTTAGCTAATTCATTTCCCTAAGGATAGTAGTTGGAGGATGTGCTCAAGTAGATATTATGATCAACTGACCATGCACAAATCTAAACTCCCATAAAAGATTTTGCATTATCTAAAATAATTGTTGAAGGGGCACCAAACCTAGTTACAATTCCATCAAGGAATTCAACAATTGAAGATTATGTGGCATCCTTTAATGCAATTGCCTCTGTCCATCTGGTGAAGTAATCTATAATAGCTAGAATCCATTTATGACTAGAGCTAGAAAGAGGATTACTGGGGTCTATGAAATCTAAGCCCCATTGAGAAAAAGGCTGATCAACCTGAATATGGTGGAGAGGAAAAGATGCAAGTCTTTTCTTACTTGAAAAGAAAGAAAATCTTTCACACTTTTAGATCTACCTATGACAATTATTAAACAAGGATGGCCAGTAGTAACCATCTCTCATTATTTTCATGGTAGTTTTTCTTGCTAAAAAATGACCACCATTAGGACCTTCATGGAGCTTTCTTCTTCTTCTTTCAACTTGGTTTGTATCAATGCATCTCAATAGGGCTCCATTGAAATCCCTCCTTAAAAGGATACCAACTATGGAATAAGGAATTGACTACAACATATACTATATTCTTTTAATTCTATCCAATCCTTGAGTATATTTTCTTCTTGACAAGGTCATCATATCATCCATCCAATTCCTTGGATTATCATTTCTTTCTTCTTGTTGTTCTATTAGTATTATAGAAAATTCCTCATCTGATTCCTAAGATGAGATCATCTATTTGCAAAATCTTTTCCCTCTTACCAACTTGGTGATCTAGATTTCAACATCATACTCCATCATCTTACTAACTCGTCTAGTTCTCTTCTCACTAATATCTTTGCTCAAAATGAAGTCCTTACACTTGCATGAGGTACTAGCAAATGGATCTTGTTGTGTGATAGAAGGTGTCTAAATTTCTCCTAAGATCTTATGACTGCAAGTGCTTGCTTCTATACATAGCTGTATTTTTCTACATACTCTTTAAGCCCTTCACTAAAGAAGGCTATGGGCTGTTCTTCATTCTTATCATTTTCTTGAGTTAAAATAGTAGAAATTCTTGACTCACCACCTAAGGTATAAAAAATTAAATCCATTTCAAAATTTAGATTAATGAGATTAGGGGCCAAGGCTATGGCTTCCTTGATCTCTTTAAAACTTGCTTTCCCTTCCTTGGTCCATGCAAAGACCATATTCTTCTTGAGCATATCTAGTAGCTAGATTAGGAATAAATCTTCTCACAAAATTTAGCCTACCAAGAAAGCTTTGTAACCATTTCTTATTTTTAGAAAGAGAGAGAGGAAGTATTGCCTTTTTCTCTCTCTAGATCAATGGTTAGACCATCTTTAGATATGATGTTTCCTAACAATTTTCCTTGATTAGTGCAAACACACACATGCTTGGATTTAAGGACACACCAAACTCTCTATATTTTATAAACACCTATCTGAGATGGCCAAAATGATCTATCATGGTCCTAAAATATACTATAATATTATCAAGATAGACCAATACAAAATTTTCAATCATATTCTTGAAGGCCATCTCCATTGCCTTCTGAAAAGTGGCATCTGCATTAGTTAATCCAAAGGAAATTTAAGTATAAGAATAGGTGCCCCACTTTATGGTGAATGTAGTCTTAAATCTATTAGTCTCTTTGACCAACACTCGATTATAACCAAAGAATCCATCAAGAAATGAGAATCTCTCAGAGCTGCTAACCTTAGATAATATTTTTTCCATGGAAGGGAGGGGATGATGATCCTTAAGTGAAGCTTGGTTAAGGTCCCTAAAGTCCACACAAAATCAAATTTCTCCATTCTTCTTCCTAATAGGGACAAGGTTTTCTACCCATGATGAGTGCTTGATAGGGAAAATTATATTGGCCTCAATCAATTTGGATAGCTCTTTTCTCATTAAGGGTTCAATTTTAGGATTCATCGGCCTCTACTTTTGTCTCACTAGTTTGACATTATCAATTAAATCTATGGTATGTTGAAACAAAATTGGGTCAAAACCTTTCAAATCATTATATGTCCAAGAAAATACATCATTAAATTCTTGAAATAGATGAATAAAACTTTCTTGTTCAATTTTAGAACATACATTTCCAATGTTTAAGGATTTTCCATTAATAACCATGACTAGTGTGTGATCATCCCTATTTGTAGCAAGATTCATGCCTCTATCTCTTGCTTGGTCATCAGGATTCAAGGCACTCTCTAATGTAATAAGAGCCTTAGGAAACTTTTTGGAACTGAGATTAATGATCTGATCATCTTATTGATCTTGTAGTCTTGACTGGTTTCTATCTAAAAACTCCACTTCATTCTGCAAGAAGCTCACAATTTGTTCATCATATCCAAACTCTAGCCAATTGGTGTTGTTGTTAGGGATAGTAGGCCTAATCACCACCTTAATCTACTAGTTCTTTTCATCTTCAAGGCTCCTTGGCACATCATAAGATGCACCCATTGCTACAAGTCTATTCTTTTTTATAGGGACACTTTGGATATTAAATGCTTTGAAACCTTCACACAAATCCCATACTCTATGTATATAAGACTTGAGCAAACCATTCTTGGTGATATTCTGATTTCTTACTTGATTAACCACAAAATAACTATTTACATATACACTTAATGCTTGAATTCCTCCTATTTGAGCAAGTAGGAGACCTTGAATCAAGGATTCATACTCAGCCACATTATTAGTACAACTAAATTGGAGCCTAAAGGATAAGTAGTACCTTTCTAGAGAAAGAGAAATCAACATCACATCGATCCCTGATCCATTTTTATTTCTTGATCCATCAAAATACATGCTCCATATCCCACGCTTATCTTCTTTGGTCTTCACAAGGTTAGGGACAAGAGCATAATAGTTACCAAGGCCTGTCTCAAGGGTTTTTGATATAGGATCAAACTGCTATGGATTAGTCCATTCATTTAAGAGAAAATCAAGTATCTCTACTAGAGATGTAGCAAGCTCATCTACTACATCATTTTTCGTCTATCTCTAAGATGGCATAATTGATATTTATGTTGCTAGGGGTATAGGGCTCAATGCGATGGAGGGCTAAAGGATCTACTCTAATTGAAGCCTTGGTTCCATATCTTGTTCTAAAAAACATGTATGACCAATCAAAAGATATATAGCCACCTATTTGGGTAGTGAAATCTCTTAAAAGATAGATGGAAAAGTGTGGCTTGACTTTAGCAATCGATATATCTTGGACTATAGTACAACCAGGGCATGCATGTATGGCCATTTCCACATTCCTAAGAATTCCTATAGTCTTAATAGTACTACCATCCAACTATAATACATCCCTAACAATGGGATCATATTTCATTTCTAAAGCATCAACAACACACTTGGGCATCACTAAACTGCTAGCCCCTAAATCAATCATGCAATTGTGGACTAGCCTATCCCCTATAATTAGAGAAACATAAAATGGAGGAAGTCTAACCTTTTTACTTGTTTCCACCTCCCTTGATGGTTGTATTAGACTTGTGACACTTTCTTCTCTTGATGGCTGATCCTTTAGTTGAATGCTCTCCAATTCTTGTTGTAGCACCCTCTTTTGCATGAGTATAGTAGAAATAGAGTCCCAAATTGAGATAGTCACATTTTTCTTCTTCATCTAATCTACCACATTAAATGATGTATTATGTTCTCTAGTAGAAGCTTTGGGAGCTATATTTGTAGGAGGTTGAGATGAAACAACCTAAGGATCACACACATCTTTTCTACTATTATTTTTCCTTTGCTACTAAGGGGCATTTGATTGATCATTTACTACTTCTATAATGAGGTATTATATTTGAAGTTGAGGCCTAATTAGGAGGGGGAGGTATAGCATCTTCAATGTCTCTTATCTTCCTCCTCGTATTGTGAGCAATAGAATCCTGGTTTACATTACAATGTTCCTCCAATTGATGATTCATGAAAGAACAATCACCCTATTGCTATAAATGGGTAGTATTAGTAGAATGAGGGTCATTATATTGATACCTAGTATATGGATCTTGTGTGGTCAATGCCAGGTATGCTTTTCCCTCTTGGTACATGCAGTGACTACATGAATAATTGTAGGAGGGACAAAAGTTTTGGTCCTGAGCAAATTATTTTGAGGAACTAATGCCCTCACTATGTTTGGGCTTGTATTTATTGTAGAGGTATTGCTAATAGGCCTATTATAAGTAGGGTTTTGAGAAGAAGATTGAGAAGGCCAATTTTTTTTAGCTTTCTACCTTTCCATGGTCACCATCTTTTTACCCATTTTTTGGACCACTGAGAGATTGTCCTCTAGCTTCTTTCCTTAGTCTCACAACTCTTTGCTGATCTTAGAGCCCTAATCTTGCAATTTATAATTACTCAACATGAGGGCCTACATCATGCCCCTCAATTCTCCAAACTCACTTGACGATGTGGAGGTCACTAGGGTTATAGCAAGAGGTTGGTTTATGGAAGTAGTAGGGATAAGGGCTATTGGAGGCCTATGATTAGAGATGTCTAGGAAGAAGGGCATAGGAGGCGTTGGAGCTAATTTTCCTCCTTGTATTAATATATTTTCTATCCTAATAACAATTTCATAGGCATCAAGTAAGGTGTTTCCTCCCATAGATTGTAGAGTGGTAGCAATATCACTGTTGAAGGCTTTGAGGTAATACAAAAAAGCATTACCAAGGGAAGGCTTAACTACAATGGGTATTCTATCCCATGTCTTCTGGAATCTATAATTGAAATTAGTCATATATTTATGGGGTGTTCTCCTAATAGTTGTTAACTACTCCAAGAGTGATAGATGATCACTCTTATCTTCAAAGTGTTTACATAATCTAGCTCCCAACCTATCCCAATCAGTAATAGAGTTATGATCCAAACCTCTACACCATTGCAAAAATTTTGAGGGATGATACTAGTATATCATGTTTTTGAGCCAATATGATAGGACTTCCACCATTAAAGGTGTCAAAAGCATGAGCTCTAGGCTATGCCGTATGGAACAATGGTCCATTTATATGAGTAGATGTCAATCTAGGCTGAGATTCTAACAATAGGAGGAGTAGAGATGGATCTTGTAGGTGTATTTGTTACTATTGTATTCCTAACTAGTGATAAAGATACTCTAGTCTTTTTTCTTCTAGGATTTGAAAATGAAAGCTCTTGGTATTGAAATTTACCTCTAGAAGACGCCCTTGTTTCAGCCTTGGGCATGAACCACTATAACTTGGTCTGAAACTAGATATGAAGGTGTAGAGTCACCAAGTACTTTGTGGGATGAGCCTCTTGAAGGCCTACAACACTAAGAGCAACACTATCATCTCAACATTAATCTTGAACTCTTGTTTTGACACTAGTAGACTTGAAATTTTCTAAATATTGTCCCACCAGGTGTGCCAAGAACTATTTTCACAAAATTTTTCACCCTCATCCAAAGTTTTTACCTAAGAACAACCTTGTGAAACATGGAAACAACCTCCAAGCTCTGGGACTTGCACTTTGAGGTCGAATCTATAGAGAACGTTGGCTTCCTTTGCTGTCAAGATGCACCTAACAACTCTTGAGAGGAAAAGGGAGAAGGAGATGCAAGAACCAAAATCTACCCAATCAATTCTAAGGAGGTGATGCACCAAAATAGAATGTTCAAACCAACCTCTACCCATATATGCACTATTAAACCATGATAACACCAAATGATATACACATCCATACTTTTTTTAATTTAACAATCACATGTAGATAAAAAAACTCAAATAAATGACACAAGGAAGAAGAGAATTTGAATATAGGCCAAAAGAGAGATGCACTCATGCAAGATTGTAGATATCCACAATACACCAATGAGAGGCAAATAGTTCTTGCACAATACATCAATGGTTGAAGGAGATAGAGCAGAATGTCATATAGTTTAGAGGCAAAGAGGATTTATAGTGGCAAGCTATAGCAATGCTAGAGAAATAAAGAGGGTCTGACCCTTAAATTTTTTTTACAAAATTTGCCTTTATAGCTCAGGAATAACTGATATATTTTATGTCCTAAACCAAACTCAATCACTACACCTAGAAGTTATTGCAAATCTAGAAGAAACTGATCATGGAACAACTCCAAATGTAACAGTGATAGGAAGAAACTAAAATCAACACATCTAGCTATAAGCAATCAAATCCCATGAGATTTAATCATTACATGTAATAAAGTGGCATGGAGATGCATCGATGCCAAGGAACAAGGCCCAAAATGTTATTTTTCATTAGAGAAACAATCCTTATAATGTGTCATGGCAACAAAAAATAAATTCAAACCACTGTCAAAGAAAATGCAAGATGGGATAACACACAAGTTAACCCACCGCAAAAATATAGAGTTGACCTATGTGGATTAAATCTGATTTTCCTCCAAAAGGTGTGAACCATTAATGTAGATCTTCATTTGAATATGGATGGCCTAGATGCTGCAAGAATCTCCTCAATAGATAAATAAAAACAACCATTGATCTAAGATCTCTACCTAACCATACAGACGGCTAAGATGCACTCAAAATATCCAAAGAAGCCCCAAGATCTAATGACCATTGTATTTTTGCAAGAGGAAAGGAAAAAAATACAAAAATATGATCACCATCCAATTAAAGGAAATCCAACATAAGACAGATCCACCACATGGCATGTAAAAATTGGTCGGCACATTTCTTGAATGTTTTTCAAAGAGACAATAGCTATTTTGCAATTTTGGAAAGAGCAAAAAAGTCACTCTTTGAAATGACAAAAATGGTTAATGCAAAATTTTAACCCTAATAGAAAATTTATGTGAACCTGCAAGTTGGCACATGAAGAAAAAATGAGCCAACTTGGCACATGAACAAGCTGAACTAGCTTGGCACATGAAGAAACCAAGCTAACTCAGCTTATGAAGAAACCACGTTACCATGAGATGTTAAGCTAATGGAAAAGAATGTTAAACCACATCAAAGGATCCAATCCATTCAAGATCTCTTAGATTGGTTATCAATGATGGGTTGAATGGGGGCCAAAATGGCCAACAACAAATTTTGCAACAAATTGACAAATTTCCCAACATTATACCAAATGACAATATATGTCCTCCAATCTATGGAAAAAGATATAAGTACACCACAAAAGACAAAGTAAGATCAAATCAAAAGTTTCTCTAGAATTCTAGGTTATAAGACATATAACCTTAATCTTACTTCCTAAAAACCTAAACACAAGGTAAGTAAAGACATCTAGAATGGATTAAGCCTAGTCAAATCCATCTAGGAGAAAAATCACATGACTTTCTAAGGTCCAAACACACCCAACTGACTTGGCTAAGGTCAATACAAGCCAAAAATAAAAAAAATATGGAACTAGGACTAGGAGTTAGCCTAGGTGATCCTGCACCATAAATAGTTTAACCCATCCTTGATTGAGCATAATGGAGTCTATTCCCAAATTCTTGAAGTTTGCTTCCTTGATCTAGGCCACTTTACAAGATGTTCCCAATAAGTCTTTGTCGTAGTTTCTTGTAAACCCTTGAGTCAAGCACCTTTTTCAACTATCTTAGGTAGTGTAGGAGGTAAGCTTAGGTCCACTACATCTTGAATGACTTATTTAAGACTTTGATCAACATCTAGAGTAGGTTCTTTTTATTTAGCTAGATTGGTGACATTGAAAGTAGATGATAACCACCTTGTATGCATTATTTCCATACTTGGCCAGTACTGTGTAAGGTCCCAACCTTATCATATAAAGCTTATAAAGGGCTACATTGGAAGATGTGCCTTTTGATTTTTGACACACCACACAATAGTCAAGATGTTATTTGATATCCCTATTCATTTGAGGCCAAAAGTAGAATCTAGTGACTTACTCTTGACTCTTATTGACTCCAAAATGATCACTAAGTGCCCCATTGTGTTTTTCTTGAATCAAAACTTGCCTCATTGATCCCCTAGGAACACATAGTTGACTCCCCTTAAATAATATATCATTATGAAAAGTGTAATACAAAAATTCACCATGGAAATTGTTCTTGTACTCCTTACATACCTTGTAAATGTCTACAAAATCTTTGTCATCGACATATAGGTCCTTGAGGGTATCAATACCAATGCTTTACAACTAAACCTCTTGTACTATGAGGAGTCTCCTACTCAAGGCATCAGCTACCTTATTTTGCACTCCTTTCTTATGCTGTATGTTAGAAGAGTAAGCTTGTAGGTATTCCACCCACTTCATATGTTTTCTACTGATATTATCCTTGGAGTTAAGGAAAATGAAGGATTGATTATCTAAATATAACACAAGCTCCTTTGGAAGCAAATGATGTCTCTAATTTATTAAATCTTGGAGAATAACATATAAATCTAAGTCATAGGAAGAGTACTTCCTCTTTGCATCATTGAGCTTATCACTATAAAAAGCCACTATCCTCCCTTCTTGGCTTAGGACTGCCCTAATAGCCACATTGCTAGCATCACACTCCACTGTGAAGAGTTTTTCAAAAATTGATAGAATGAGAATGGGTTGAGTAGCTATCCTCTTCTTGAGTGTTTCAAGCCTATTATTTCCTTGAGGAGTCTAATGGAACTTTGTCTTTATTCAACCTTTGATAGTGTCTAACACAGGGCCACAAATAGCACTAAAATGTTTGATAAAATTCTTGTAATATTGGACAAAACCATGAAGAATTCTCACCTCTATTGCAACTTTTGGATTAGGCCAATTTAGGATGGCATCCACTTTAATTTTATCCATCTTAAGGTTCCCTTGAGACAAAACAACCCCAAGGTACAATATGTCATCTAAATAGACAACAACAAACTCACCAATGTAGTCTTTCAATACCTTGTTCATAAGCCTAATAAAAGTTGAGGGAGCATTTGATAAGCCAAATGGAATTAAAATCCATCCATACAAACCTTCTATGGTCTTGTAGGTTATTTTTCACTCACCCCCTTCCCTTATCCTTATTTAGTGATAGCCACTTTTGAGATCTATCTTGGTAAAGTACCTTGCTTCAATCCTAAGTATTCAATCTATTAGGTCTTCAATCCTAAATATTCCATTAGATCTTCAATCCTAGGTATTGGGAACCTATACCTAATGGTGATCCTATTAATGTCTCTTGAATTAGTACAAAGTCTCCAAGTCCCCCCCCCCCTTTTGGGTGCTAAAATTATGGGTACAACACAAGGGCTTATACTTTTCCTAATTAAGCCTTGGTCTAAGAGTTCTTAGATTTTCTTAGTAATTTCCTCTTTTTATTGAGGGGCCATTTTATAGGAAACTTTGTTGGTAAGGGTGGCTCTTGGAATAAAGTCAATTTGATGGATAACAGGTCTCATGGGAGGCAGGTTAGAAGGTTGTTCGTCACTAACAATGTCCTTGTACTCATCAAATATTTCTTGCACTTCCTAAGATAGCTCTTTTTTTTTTCTGCCTTGTCAACAACTTCTTGTTTAGGTTTTAGCACTAAGGAAAGCCCTACTCTTTCTCCTTCCTCCAAGGTCTCAAAAAACTCCCTTTTACCAACCATAAGGATATTAAGACTTGAAGATTTCACTTCTCCCTCTTCTATTAAGGATTGAATCTTGAATGTCACATCATCTTTCTTGAAGGAGTACACTTTTGTTCCCATCATGCATTTCTTGTCTATCAAATTTCCATGGCTTTTCTAGTAGGAGGTGACATGCATCTATAGGTAGAATTTTACATAACTCTTTTTCATTATACTTTCCTATTGAAAATTCCACCCATGCTTGGTCACTTACAAGAACATGTTGCCCCTTGTTTAGCCATATAACTTTATAGGGATTACTATGTGGAATTCTTTTCATATTCAATTTTCTAGCTTCCTCATCTGATACAATATTATTTGTGGAACCTAATTCTATGATGAACTTACTCACTTTTCCCATCATACTTCGCCCTAAATAGTGCTCTCCTTTGGCGTGGTTCTTCTTTTATGGGATCTTTAATCAATGTCCTCCTTATCATCAAAATTTCCCCTTCTTCTAATTCTAAGGGAATTTTAGATGGTTTTTTACTATTATAGTATAACCTTCCTTAGGGAACCTATATGTATATGTCCCATCTGGTTGCAATTATGACACTTCATAGTTGCAAAGTAGGATCCTTTACCTTGGCTACTATTTCTCACTTTCCCACTATTGTTGGAGCTTCTTCCCCTACTAAAATTTCCTCTATTTCAATTCACTTCTTGTTGTTTAGTCATCTTGGTTTCCCCTTGGGTCCTTGAATCTAAACCTCTACCACCATAACCTCTTTGATTCCTTCCATCTCTACCTCTACCTCCACCTCTAATTTTGGTGTCTAATTTCTTTCTATTCTTCTCTTCCACTTTTAATTCCAATTGGAAACATTTATGAACTATTGTAGGTGTCCATAGACTAATATCTTCTTGTATGTTCTACTTCAACATACCTAGATACTTAGCTATCTTTAGAGACTCTTCTTCTTGGATTCCTTCCCTTAAACAAAACTTCTAGTACTCTTTAGTATAAGTGGCCACATCCATATCCTTTTGTTTTAATCTTTGCGTTTTCTTGTGTAGTTGAATTTCATAATCTTAGGGTAAATATTGTTGTTAGGATTAAATTATGGACATAAATAACAATTACATGCAAATATAAACAATATCAAAAAAATTAGATCACACAGAAAAGAACACAAGACTCAAAATTTAACGTGGTTCACCCAAACCCTAGGCTATGTCCACAAAATGGAAAGTCCAATATTTTTATAATTCAATGATTACAACCTGATTACAATCTGTAATACCTTACAATTCAATACCTTTACAAGCCTTTATAGCTCAATACTGCTACAAGCCAATTTTTGCATCACCTTATGAAATAATTCCTAACCCTAAGCCCTTTTATACAAGTATTTTACCACTTTAGGGTTATAATTAATAATTATATGTTGGCCCAAAATCTCGATAAAATAGGGTCCACATTTTTTTCAAGGGCTTTGCCCTCAAAACCTTAGATAGCCATGGCCTAACAGCCCCAACTATATTGTGGGCTGCCACCCCCAAACCCCTGCTCAGGCCTTGGCTTAGCCTCAAACCCTAGCAAGGAATTATGATATATGTACAGTACTTCTCTAATCAGTCACAAAAATCTAACAATCTCCCACTTGGAGATTGATTAGGCTCCGCACTAAACAACAATCTCCTACTTGGAGACTGATCCTGTAGCTATGTCGCTACTCCATGAGGCTCTCACTAGATCAAACCACCCTGGATGCTACTATGTTTTGATTCCTATTTAGTCTAGAAGACCAACCAAAGTTGAAGAGGAATTTAGCTTCTCCCTCATCACTAATTTTGTAAACATATCTACTGGGTTGTCATTTGTATGTATCTTTTCCAGCTTTAACTGTCCATCATCCAAAATAGATTGAATGAAATGGTATTGTAACTGTATGTGTTTTTCCTTTCAATGTAGAGCTGAATTGTTCACAAGATGAATGACACTCTGACTATCTATAAACAAATAATTATCCTTCTAAGGATGTCCCAGTTCTTCCAAGAAGAACTGAAGCCATATCATCTCCTTAGCTACCTTTGTAGTAGCAACATACTCTACCTCTTTAGTGGATAAATAATTTACCTTCTGTAATTGAGAAACCTAGCTCACTGTTGCCCCACCAACAGTAAATACATAACATGTAGTACTTTGCTTGGTATCAGTATCCCCTACCAAATCTAAGTCAACATAGCCCAGAAAATAAGTTGTAGAGCCCCCAAAGTGTAAACACTTATTGGATGTTCCTCTCAAATATCTAAGAATCCATTTGATTACATTCCAATGCTCAATTCTAGGATGACTTGTATACTAGCTAATGACTCCCACTACATGTGCAATATTTGGCCTAGTACATACCATAACATACATCAAAATTCCTATAGCTAAAGCATAGGGTACCTTGGACATCTTATCCTCCTCTTCTTATGTCTTAGGACACATCTCCTTAGTCAACTTCAAATGACCAAGTAAAGGTGTGCTTACAGTTTTAGCATTCTCCATAGAGAAATGTTGCAACACCTTCTTAACATAATCAACCTGAGATAGCATCAATATCCTATTCTTCCTATCTCTGCATGTGCTAATTGGAATTTCAGCCCCTTAATGTGATCCATGTTAGACCTAGCTGCAAACATATCATCAACATATAAACATAAAATAATGTAGCTATCATCATCTAACCTAATCTGAATGACACCTACTATATCCATGCTCATGTATAAACCTCTCAAATTTTAGATACCATTGCCGAGGTGCTTGTTTCAAGCCATATAAACTTTTCTTCAATTTGCACACTAAGTTCTCCTTACCCTTGACCTCAAAGTTCTCTTCATCCAAATCACCATGAAGGAAGGCTATTTTAACATCAAGCTGATCCAAATGAAAATCTTCAGTAGCCACAATACTTAAAACAATATAGATAGAAGTCATTTTAACAACAAAAGAAAATATCTCATCAAAATCTATGCACTTTTTCTATACAAATCCTTTTACAACTAACCTGGCTTTAAATATTTTCTTACCTCTTTCCTCTTCTTTCAACCTATAAACCCACTTATTCTATAAAGCCCTCTTACTTGTAGGAATCTTGCATAAATCCCATGTCTTATTTTTTAGCAAAGAGTCCACTTCATCTTTCATCATAGACTTGCATTGAATCTTAGTATCCACCTACACAACTTCATCATAACATTTAGGTTCACTAGCATCTGTTAGTAAAATAGAATACAAACAGGGAGAAAATATTTTGGGAGGTCTTCTTATCATTGTTGACCATCTAATATTCATTGGTGTGTGTGGTATTTGTTATTGCGATTGTTTCACATCTTGAGAAATTGTTGCAATATCAGCTTTTGGAGTATCATTCAATACTACATAATCATCTTCTTTCTTCTCATGTTGCTATAATAGATCTTTTTACAACACTTTCTCATTGAATATAACATCCCTTTTTCTTACAATTTTATTATTTTCAAAGTCTTTAAGCCTATAACTAAATTCATTAATGCCATATCACACAAATACACATTTCTTTGACTTAGCTTCCATCTTGGTTCTATTTTCAGAATCTATATGAGAAAATTCTTCGCAACCAAAGGCTTTGAGAAAAGAATAACTTACCTTCTTACTAGTCCATGCTTCCTCTAGAATACCACAACTCAAAAGAGTAGAGGGACCTCTATTAATCAAATATACAATAGTATTGATAGCCTCCACCCACATGTGTAAGAGCAACTCAACATGCAACCTCATGCTCCTTGCACACTCCATTATAGGCTGGTTCATGTGTTCAACCACTTAATTTTCTTGTGGAGTCCTTAGAACAATTTTCTATCTACAAAAACCATTAGTGGAGCAATAATCTTCAAATTCATGACTGCAATACTCACCACCATCATCAAATTTGAGACATTTTAATTTCTTACGAGTCTCATTTTCAACCAAGCATTTTCAATTCTTAAAAGTTTGAAATATATCAAATTTATGTCTAAAGAAATAATCCATACCTTTCTAGTTGCACCATTAATAAATGTAACATAATAATGAGAGCCACCAAGGGAAGATATCTAAGTTTATCCCCATACATTGGTATGCACAAGCTTTATTTTCTCCTTTTTATTTTCCTTTGTAGTCTTCACAAAACTCACTCTCTTTTGTTTTTCATACACACAACTTTCATAGAAATCCATATTAACACATTTCAGACTTGATAAAACTTTTTTTGAGTGAAGTACTTTCATACCTTTCTCACTCATGTACCCAAGTCTGTTGTGCCACAGTGTTGTATCAAAATTTACAGTAGCTATTTGTTTTCCCTAGTCAACTACAACAATTATTCCTGAACAATCATTTTTCTCTAAATTAATTAAAGTAGAAGGAACAATATGAACTATACAAAGATATAGGTGCCTACTTTCACACCTTTTGCTACTACAAGGGAACCTTTTGAAACCTTCCAATTTTTATCATTAAAAGTAACTACAAAATCCTCACCACCAAGCTGCCTTGTTGAAATTAAATTCCTACTCAGCCTTGGAACATGTCTTACCTCATGTAGTAGCCAATGAATACCATTTTGAAACTTTATCTTAACTTTTCACTTTCCAACAATCTGAAAGGGTTTATTATCCCCCAAATAAAAAAGTCCAAAATCCCCTTGGACATAATCAATGAAATAACCTCTATGAGGTGCAGCATGAAATGAAGCACCATAATCTAAAACTTATGAATCATCAAGACTTTCTAAAGACAAAAGCAAAGCATCCTCTTTGGATTTGTTACTTACCACATTTTCCTCCTTGTCTCCATCCGGTTTATCTCCTTCATTTTTCTTTCAAGTCCAATAGTCTTCCTTTTTATGCCCTATTTTACCACAATACTAATAGTCATTTGGTCCTCTCGATTGAGACATCCTCCCATTTGACTTCCCTCTTGATTTCCCATGATTTTTGGAATTAATTCCTCTCTTAGTCATTCTACCTTGACTTTATGAATTCAAAGCACTTCTTGATGTAGATCCACTTGAGGTTTTCCTATGAGTTTTCTCACTCAAAATAACACCAATCACATCATCATATTTTATGGTACTAAATCTATAGACATAATTACTCACAACCATTGCCATGCCATTCTAGCTTTTAGGAAAAGAACACAAAATCAAGAGAGCCCTAATTTTTTCATCAAAATTAATACCCACAGAAGATAATTGACCAGTAATAGTATTAAACTCATTTAAATGATCTGCAATAGATCCACCTTCTATCATTTTCATATTAAATAAGGTCTTCATGAGAAATACCTTGTTTGAAGCAAAGGGCTTTTCATACAATTTCTTTAGGGTTTCCATCAACTCTTCTGTCAACTTTTCTTTTGTAATAGTAAATGCCACCAATGGTGCCAGGTATAATCATATGCTTCCAAGTGCCTTTCTGTCCAAAAGATCCCATTTTTCATTTGACATAGATCCATCATTCTTGGTTTTTCCTTCCAACAACTTCCATTTATCCTTTTGATAAATATAGTCCTCCATTTGCACCTTCCATAATTGAAAGTTTTGCCCATTAAATTTGTCAACCCTCAGTCTACCCTCATCTACAATTGCTCCCACTTAACCCTGAGACTCCTACTCAACCATGAGACTTTCCTACAAAGAATAACTAAAAAAACAACCTCTCTCTAATACCAATTGTTAAGATTAAATCATAGATAGAAATAAAAATTTCATGTAAATATAAACAATATTAGAAAATAATAGATCACACAAAAAAGAACACAAGACACCAAGATTTATCATGGTTCACTCAAACCCTAGGCTATGCCCATGAAATAGCAAGTCCAATATTTTTATGATCTAGTGATTACAACCTAATTACAATCTGTAATCCATTACAACTAATACCACCACAAGCCCTTATAACTCAATACTATCACCAGCCAATTTTTGCATCACCTTATGAAATAATCCCTAACCCTAAGCCCTTTTATACAAGTATTTTTACCACTTTAGGGTTACAATTAATAATTACATGTTAACCCAAAATCTTGAACCTTGGCGAGGAATTGTAGAGCACGTACAGTACTTCCCTAATTAGTCACCACAATCTAACAATTGTTCCTTTACATTAGTCACCCTGGCTTTCCAATTTGCAATGGGTTTCTTTCCCATATTATCCTTCTCTTGTTGGAGGTACTTCCACTAGGTTAGTGTTGATCTTCTTGGCTTAGATTTGGCTACCTTAACCTTTTGTGCTTCAATAACAGCTTCACACTTGAAGTGGTTTTCCATCCCCTCAATTCATTCTATTACAAGTTCAGTGTCCATCTTTGCATTAAACAAAGAGATTTCTTCTAGGGCCTTTCCACCCAATGATTTGATGGATTTTTGGAATGGCTCCTCAGTCAATGGAGGGTCTAGTTTAGGAATGATTTCTTCCTCATCAACCTTTTCCTTACCTTTATCACCAGTTTCTCCATCTTGATTTATCTTCTTAATTGCCTCAACAACTTCCTCCAAATTTATTTTCATCTGCTCAAGTGCCTCCTCTAGGGGCCTATTCATCTCCTTTTTCTCCTTCATCTCCTTGGAAAGTTTTGCATTGGTCACCATGTCTATCTTCCCTACTGACTCTTTAGTATATAAAGACATGCCACTAGCCCCAAATCTTTGGTGGCCCTGATACCAATATGATGTAACTTAATTGCTTCAAACCCTTTTCTCCACTAAGGACTCACCTAGGCTTCTCTTCTATCATACTAGGGTTCCCCTTTGCCACCCTAACCTCAAGAGGATGGATATCTTATCCCCCCACACTTCTCCATTTAGCTACATAGATTTTTCCACAACTTGCATCCATCCTAGAGACATTTTAGCTTGTCCTCCAAACTCTCAATTTCTATAAACATGTTCATTCTACCTTCAACATGGAGTGAGGGATTCAAATTGAGGGATTTTGGACTTCCACTATACTCCTAGTTTCAAAATTCATAGGTTTTTTCTATTGATTCCTGCAAACTATGCAAAACTACCCCAATTAGGCCTCCAAACTTGGATTTTGGACTATAACTCCAAATTTCCCTTAAAAAGGTGGAAAATTAACTACTAATATGAATACCATAATTAATAACCTTTTGGAAGTACTTAAATATTTCATTGCTCTATGGTTTTCAACTTGTTTATACACTACTATGCTATATTTGTGCCTAAAAGTAAGGATTTCAAGGATTTCATGTTAGCACCTACTAGGGTCCAATGGAACATTAAAAAATATAATCTTTGAAACTTCTCCTTTCACACTTAGCTTCCTCATACATCCCTCCTCCTTCTAAAATACCTAGATTGAATCTTCTAGCATGTTGAGTCTACCAAAAACAACTTGCAAGCATTGTGATCGCCTAGCCATATATCAAAAACTTGCCTAGGGCATCACTTAAAAAATAGAAAATAAGCTTGTCCTAAATTCTCCTTTTCTATGTACATTGCATAAGGACTCCACTTATAGATCCCTCAAGACCATGATGATTCCATAGTGAGGGTTCATAGGGGAGCCATATTTCACAAAACTATCAAAATAGGAACAACAAACTATCTAATTACAAATGATTTTTAAACTACAAAAAAATGAACTCCTATCAACTTGCAATATAAACCAAAATGAATGGTATTAATATGAACTACAAGGATCAATCACAAATAGGATTCCTTCAATCCATTAAAGTACTCATGCACTATGAACTACAAGGATCAATCACAGAAACCATTACTCAATGTCAAGCACTATTGACTATCCAACATTAATGCCAATACATTTTGGTTTTCACACACATGAAAATTAGTAGGAATATGAAAAAATAAGATACAAAAGATCATGAAAGCCAAGAATTTAATGCAACCACCATTAAATAGCCTCTTCAATTCCTCTTTCATTATAATTTCTCAAATTCTTCAATCTAAATTCTATTTGCACTCTTTAGAGTTTCATGAATCTTAGTCATGGATATGCCAATTCGCATGAAATGCACTACAATGGCTCTCCAAAAGCCCTTTTTGGGCAAGATTCTTAATGATATCCTTACCATGGTTTGCAAGCTAGATTCCCAAAGTCCTTTAATCTTCCATGCTATATTCATGGTCCTCGGACAAGAATTCTTGAGAAATAATAAGAGGTACTGTGTATCCATGAATATTACCTCCCACTTCCTTGTGTCTCTTCTTGACCTTGGAGGTAGTCAAATAGACATTCTGATGCTTTTGAATAACATTTTGAAGGAAACATTTTTAGAAGATGATGTCAAAATTCTTGTATTGGCCAATTAGATACCTAGGCCAGGCATTGGCATCCCCTTTGTAGACATAGCAAACAAGTGCTAGGAGCAAGGCATAGGGAGCATTGTATAGAAGCATCCTTTCTTACTCGGTATGAATGAATGATAATTGACTCACCATAGGAAGTGGGCGCAGGTCAAAAGAGATTTTCTATGGAAGTGGTTGTTGTTGGACAATGTTAGTGAGACCAACTTCACATGGCTAGATGAGTTCAGTGACATTATCTTCTCCAATAGATTCCTCATAGAGGGACTTGAAGACCTTTCTGATTAAAGGCTTCAAACCCTAGGTCACTTAGCCTGCTGATGCTTCCAACCTCCTTGCTCCCTAGTTCTTTGTTCCCTGTTTCCTAAATCTTGTTTCCTTAATCGCTGCCCTTTGGAAAAAAATGTTTTTAAGATATCTGTACATTTCATTGGATTGGGTCTGGACTTGAAGACCTTTCTGATTAAAGGCTTCAAACCCTAGGTCACTTAGCCTGCTGATGCTTCCAACCTCCTTGCTCCCTGGTTCTTTGTTCCCTATTTCCTAAATCTTGTTTCCTTAACTGCTTCCCTTTGGAAAAAAATGTTTTAAAGATATCTGTATATTTCATTGGATTGGGTCTTACCCTTTAATGTAAATTATGAAATAGTAAAACCAGGATTATTTAATAAGCTATATTGAATATCTATGCTATGAACCAATATTATGTACATTATACAGTCTATATTATTATCAATGAAAATAATTATTTTTGGCTTCTCAAATCATTGTTCTTGTTAGTCTACAACTTTTTTTTTTGCATCTTGATTCTCAATGCACTATTCAAATGTTAGTATGTGACTTTGTTAAAAATAATTAACTATTAATAGTCATAAAGTTAGAACTTAGAAACAAAAAAAGGGTTTCAAAAATCCCTTTATGGTTTCATATAATATATTTAATTAACAATTTATAGTAAAAAATTATTCAATCAAAAATTATGCAATTAAAAGTTTTGTAATCTCTAAAACTATTTTTCTTTAATCTAATTGGTTAAACAAATGGAGTGATAAGAGTCGATTTAAAGGAAAACTAAAGATTATAACCATAACAAAGTTAAATAAAATTTTGATACTTTATGTGTCAATTTTTTATTTCATACCTATCTTTGTTGGATATAATTGTTTAATTGTGTGTTGTCTTTGATGTTACACAAATGTCATATTAGTTGACAATTAGTGCTTACCAAGCTCACTTGGTCAGCAAGATAGTTTTTCTTGTCTACTGAGCATTCTTGAGTTTATTCTATGATAGACAGTGTCTACCAAGCTCTCTCAGGTATTGAAAGAATTTTGGTAGAAAAGAGTGTTAATTGAGATCACTTGGTTAAGAAAAGAAAGTTGAACAGAGTTAGTACTAACCGAGTTCATTCGGTTACCAAAGGATTTTTGCAAGTATGTAGTGTTAACCAGGCATCTATTGGTTAACATAGGAAATCTTCTCAAAACTAGTGTTTACTGAGCAGGGTCGACTAATGAAGGATTTTGTTATTTTTACATATGAAGCTTAATTATTTTAAGTATTGATTCTAGCTGAATATGGTAATGAATATTGGTCATTCTAATTTGTATTGAGCCAACTTGACAATCTGGATGATATAAATATAAGGACAAGTTATGAATTTTAAGTGTGTGTAAGTGTGTTGATTGAATTGAAAGGGAAATGAGTTGAAGTGAACTTGAAGGATAAGTAGATATCCTTGTGGAGCAGTAAAGTAATATTCAACTAGGAAGGATCAAGTTTAAGTAGAATAGAGATATGAATTTAGCAATTTAGTTGCATTATAATCAGGGCATTTCATTGTTACTCTCTAACAATTGTAGCAGTGATCTAAAATCTCTTAACCAAGTTGGTTTAATAGCCAGTTGTAAATCCTCTAACAAGGTGGCAATTCCTTTGATTTTTTTTAAGACCTTTTAAAAGGCCACTCCTAATAGGGTGATTAAATCCTCTAACAAGGTCACACCTAATAGTGTTTTTTTAAACCTTTAACAGGGTTGGCTCCTAACAGGGCTCACTTCAGAAGAGTGAAAAATAGTAGCAAGTTACATTGGTGGTTTTTATCATATTGGGTTTCCACATTAAATTTTGATATCTCATGTGTTTTTTTCTTTTCTCTTATGCATATTTAATTGCTAATAACATCTTAATGATAATTGATTACCGAGTTACAACAATTCATGTTTGTTTACCGAGCATCAACATAAATTAGTTTTAATTTACATCTACAGGATGTAGGATTTATTTTAGTGGTAACTAATTCACCCCCCCTCTCAGTTACTCCTCTTATATTTCCAACAATTGGTATTGGATATTTTGGTGCTTATACGAAGGTTTTAAGGACCTAAGCTAAAGATTAGGATGTCTTACAAGAGAGAACTCCCTAAACTAAATAGAGACAACTTTTTAGCATGGTAGGGACTCATGAGGCTTCATCTGGCTACCATTAGTGATTCAAGCTGCAAATACCTTGATAAAGAATACAAAACTCCTACTAGTACATTATCAATTTGAGATCTTGCTGAGAAAAATAACCATAACATCAAGATGATTGACATTGCATTTGCTCTCAACTATGAAGAATTTGATGAAGTCAAAGACTATAAATTTTCTTTTGATATGTGGAACAAGCTCAAGGATATCTATGGTGGTGATGACAATGTAAGGAGAGCCAAAAAAGAAAGCCTTAGAGGGCAATTTGACTAGATGAGGATGAGAGAAGATGAAAATGTTGCCAAATATGTGGAAAGAATCAAAGCCCGTGGTAGTGCAATTAGAGCATCTAGTGGAGAGATCAAAGAAGAAACTATTGTAAGTAAAATTCTTAGAACTTTGCTTCCCATCTATGTAATCAGAGTATTTTCTATTCAAGAAGTGAGATGTGATTCAAATAGCAAGTTAGGTTTCGACACCCTAGTAGGAAGATTGACAACTTCTGAGCTAGACAACTTTGACAATTGTCACTCAAAGAAAAAGACAAGAAGATAAAGGACAATTAGTTAGATAGTGAAGAAGAAACTAAGGAAAGCTCAAATAGTGATCTTGAAGTTGTTGAAGATTTACTTGCAAATAAATATTCTAGAAGTAGAGGAAAATACAAAGATAAAGTTTCTCTAATCCATTTTTCATGTGAAGAAATTGGTCATATTGCTGCCAGGTGCCCAAACAAAGATAGCAAGGATGAGAAGACGAGCCACAAGTACAAAGGAAAAAAGGATTTCAAAAGTCACAAATTATACAAAGACAAAGGTAAGAAAACTTATTTTATGGTTAAGGATTCTGATAACAATGAGGATGAAATAACATACATTACTATAAAAGATGAATTTGATGATGAAGGAGACAAGATGCTACTTATCTCTCATGTTAGTAAAAATGATACATGGATCATAGATAGTGGATGTTCACACCATATTACTGAAGAAAAACAAAATTTTAACATTTTGAACACTATGATGGAGGTAGTGTAAGATTTGGAAACAATGAACCTTGTTCATCAAAAGAAAAGGTTGTATCTCATTAACCAATAAACTTGTATGTGACAATGCTTATTGGGTTGAAGGACTAAAACAAAATTTGATGAGTGTGGCATAGCTAATCAATATTGGATTCAAGCTAGAATTTATGCATGGCAAGGCAAGAATGCTAGATGACAAATGGAATCTGATTGGATAAGGTAAATAAACAAACGGTAACCTATTTTATCTTGATCTTGATGATTTCTCATGTCTTATTGCTCAAGTAAAAGAAAGTTGGTTATGGCATAGAAGGCTATGTCATCTGAAATTTCATAATATGGTCAAAATAAGCCAATTTAGAAAAGTAAGAGGTATCCCTAGTTTGAAGAAACCGGATGTTGGTTTATGCAAGAACAGTCAAATTGGCAAAATGAGGAAGACAAGTTTTAAGAGAAAAAACTATCAATCTGAAGATGTCTTGGAGATTGTGCATACTGACCTATGTTGACCAATTGGTATACAAAGTTATAGTGGATAATTTTTTTTTATTCTTTTTGTTGGTGACTACTCTAGAATGATGATTATTATGTATCCAAGAGAAAAGCCATAAGCATTTGAGAAATTCAAATGGTAGCTGGCAAGAGTAGAGAAGGAAATAGGAAAAATATTTAAATGATTAAGATTAGATAGAGGTGGAGAATTCATCTCCAATAAATTCAATAATATCTACATTGAAAGAGGAATCAAAAGATAAGTATTAGCCCCTGGTAAACCCGAGCAGAATGGGATAGCTGAAAGAAGAAACAAATCCATCATGGATTGTGCAAAGACTCTAATGATTGAAAAGAATGATGCTATCAAATATTGGAAGGAAGCTATCAACACTATAGTTCATACTTTGAACCAAGTTCAGTTAAAGAAGGATTTAGATAAAACTCCCTATGAACTATGGTATGGCTACAAACCCAATGTAAGTTACCTAAAAGTATTTGGTAGTAAATGTTATATCTTGAAAGAATCTAGAAAAAGAAGATTTGATGTGAAAGGTGATGAAGGTATATTTCTAAGATATTCCTCCAAAAGTAAAGCATATAAATATTTGAATTTGTCTACTCACAAAATCATAGAAAGTGCACATGTGAGAATTGATGAGTTTGCAAAAAAGATTGAAGAAGAAAGCAAGAAAGAACCTAAAGACTGCATAAAATTTGTTTACTTTGAATCTAATACATTGCCAGGCATATCTGATAATAAGGAAACCTCTTCTCCCAAGCTCTCTAAAGTTACCAAGTTGCAAGAAGTGCAAATCAAGTCACAGGGACCCGAGTCACATTCTAAAGCTACCAAGTTAACACCTACTGAATCTAAAGGACCTGAGCCATAGACTGAACAACCTAAGTCCCAAGTTGAAATTCAAAAAGAAAACAATGCAATTCATTCAAAAGGCATAGAACCTATATTGGCCAAGTATGTCAGAAGGCATCATGCACCTGATCAAATTATTGGAGATAAATTAGAAGGTACTATGACAAGAAGTAAGTTAAAAGGTATATGTCTACTTGCTAAATTTGAACCTAGAAGTGTTAAAGATGCATTGGAAAATAAAAGTTGGATTGAGGCTATGAATGAAGAAATAGAGAAAATAGAAAAGAACAAAACTTGGACCCTTGTACCTATGCCTAAGGATAAAAATATGATTGGAACAAAATGGGTATTCAGGAATAAGTTGAATGAAGATCGTAAAGTATCAAGAAACAAAGCAAGACTAGTATATAAATGCCGCTCTCAAGAAGAAGGTGTTGATTATGGTGAAAATTTTGCCCCTTTTGCAAGATTGGAAGGTGTTAGAACTTTACTTGCTTATGTAGCACATAGAGGATTCAAAGTATATCATATGTATATTAAATTTGTATTCTTGAATGAAATTCTTGATGAAGAAGTCTACATTGAACAACCAGAAGGTTTTGTTAATCTTGACAAAAGGGACATGGTTTGCAAATTACACAAAGCTTTGTGTGGTCTCAAAGAAGATCTTAGAGCATGGTATGAAAGATACATAACTCTTTGATACAGATTGGTTTTTGGAGAACAAATGATAATAGTAGTCTGTATATCAAGCAAGGACCAGACAAGAAGATTGTGTTGGCAGAAATAT
Organism: Cupressus sempervirens; assembly: GCA_028749045.1. Classification (NCBI taxonomy): domain Eukaryota; kingdom Viridiplantae; phylum Streptophyta; class Pinopsida; order Cupressales; family Cupressaceae; genus Cupressus; species Cupressus sempervirens. The sequence goes on along the minus strand of CM053792.1, from coordinate 967,111,998 downwards.
TTGTAGATGATACTCTATTTATAGGAATGATGACCTATGCAAAGAATTTTGAGAACAAATGAACAAAGAGTATGAAATATCTATGTTTGGTGAGATAAAATTCTTTGTTGGATTGCAAATATATTAGAACAAAAATGGCATCTATATTACTCAATTTAAGTATATCAAAGAGATACTCAAGAAGTTTGGAATGGAAGATTCAAAACTAGTTGGAACCCCCATGTGTACTGGACTGAAGCTTACCAAAGATGATGACTCCAAAGAGGTAGATCAGACCTTATATAGATCAATGATTGGAAAATTATAGTATATAATTCACACAAGACCTAATATTGCTTTAGTAGTTGGAATAGTGGCAAGATTCTCAACAAAACCTAGAGAAAACCACATGATGGCAATTAAAAGAATCTTGAGATATCTAAAAGGTACTGAAGACTATGGGTTATAGTACAAACTTGGAGCAAATCTAGACCTAAAAGTGTTCATTGATGCTGATTGGGTAGGAAATCTTGATGACAGAAAAAACACCAGAGGTGGAGCTTTCTTTCTTGGTAAAAGGTTGGTATCCTGGACAAGCAAGAAGCAAAACTACACATCCCAATCTACAACAAAAGCAAAATATGTTGTAGTAGTAGTAAATTGTTCTAACATTGTTTGGTTAAAACAATTGTTGGAAGGTATGAGGATTGAAATAAAAGAGCTAGTAGTCATGTATTTTGATAACACTAGCACAATTAACATATCAAAGAATCCACTGATGTATTCCAAAACAAATCACATTGCTATAACGTATCACTTTGTTAGAAAATTGGTGCAGGAAAAAGAAATTAGATTGGAATATGTCCATACAAAAGAACATATTGTAGATATATTCACAATTAACATATCAAAGAGCCCGGTGATGTATTCCAAAACAAATCACATTGCTATAAAGTATCACTTTGTTAGAAAATTGGTGCAGGAAAAAGAAATTAGATTGGAATATGTCCATACAAAAGAACATATTGTAGATATATTCACCAAGCCATTACCTAAGGATGTATTCTTGTATGTAAGAGGTAAGTTAGGGGTCATTCCTCTATCCGAAGCTCACTAAATGAAGTTTAGTGATGTATAAACAAGAATCAAGTTGAAGATCAATCAGTTGGTGCAACATAGTTAAGAGAATATTGCATATGAATCAGTACTCAAGGTACATTGATACTAATTTGGTATGTGTTGTCTTTGGCATGTGTTCTCAAAGAGGGAGAAGTATATTGTCATATCTTTCTAAGAAATTTGTTTTTCCAAGAGGAATATAAGTTAAGTAAGTCTACTACATGAAGGAGAATTTTTTAGTGTAAAATTTAAAAGGGAGAAACTTTATGTCAAAAAAAGTCTTGTTCTAAAATTTCATTGTGCTATGACATATTGTGTTGCCATCAATGCCAGAGAAGGAAATTGTTGGATACAATTATTTAATTGTGTGTTGTCTTTGATATTACACAAATGTCATATCAGTTGACAGTTAATGCTTACCAAGCTCACTTGGTCAACAAGACAATTTTTCTTATCTACCAAGTATTCTTGAGTTTATTCTATGATAGGCAGTGTCTATTGAGTTCTTTTGGGCATTGAAGGAATTTTGGTGAAAAATAGTGTTAAGTGAGCTCACTTGGTTAACAAAGGAAAGTTTAATAGAGTTAGTGCTAACTGAGTTCACTCGATTACCAAAAGATTTTTACAAGTTCACAGTGTTAACCAAGCCTATGTTGGTTAACATAGGAAATCATCTCAGAACTAGTCTTTACTAAGCAGGGTCGGCTAATGAAAGATTTTGTTATTTTTGCATATGAAGCTTAATTATTTTAAGTATTGGTTCTAGCTAACTATGGTAATGAATATTGGTCATTCTAATTTGCATTGAGCTGACTTGACAATCTAGATGATATAAATATAAGGAAAAGTTTTGAATATGCAAGTGTGTTGGTTGAATTGAAAGGGAAAAGAGTGGAAGCAAACTTGAAGGATAAGCAGATATCCTTATGGAGCACTAAAGTAATATTCAATCAGGAAGGATAAAGTTTAAGCAAAATAGAGATCTGGATTCAGCAATTCAATTGCATCACAATTAGGTCATTTCATTGTTATTCTCTAACCATTGTAGCAGTGATCTAAAATCTCTTAACCGAGTTGGTTTAACAGCCAATTGTAAATCCTCTAACAAGGTGGCAATTTCATTGAATTGTTTTAAGACCTTTCACAAGGCCACTCCTAACATGGTGATTAAATCCTCTAACAAGGTCACACCTAACAGTGTGTTTTGTAACCTTTAATAAGGTTGGCTCCTAATAGGGCTTACTTTAGAAGAGTGAATAGTAGCTAGTTACATTGGTGGTTTTTTTCATATTGGGTTTCCATGTTAAATTTTGGTGTCTCATGTGTTCATTTCTTTTGTCTCATGCATATTTAATTATTGATAACATCTTAAGGATAATTGATTACCGAGTTACAACAATTCATGTTTGTTTACCGAGCATCAATAAAAATCAGTTTTAATTGACATCTATGGGATCTGGGACTTATTTTAGTGGTAACTGATTCACCTCGCACCCCCACCCCCACACCCCCCCGCCAGTTACTCTTATATTTCCAACAATCTTGTCATATAACTTTTTTTCATTATGAAATATTTTAAACGATGAAGAATAGTTTATAAACAATTTTCAATATATGTTAATAATTTATAGATAATTAAACTATATTACATTTTAATTCTAAAACTAAATAATAAATATGAATAAAAATATAACATTTGTTATTATATTTTTAAATTTTAATTATTTTATTTACATTAAACTATTGTCATTTTTATTTCATATCTTGCACCAACTTTATTTTATAAAATTTAATATATCTTGATTGAATTTTTTATATCATCTTTACAATAAAAAGTTTATGATAGAAAAGAAAATCTTTTATTTATATTATATTAAAACTATTATATATAAAATATTTTATATAAATAATTAAATTAACATCATGATTTTGACATGCTTAAACTTAAAAGTAAAATAACAATAATTAATAATAATTTATTTAACAATATATATTTAAATATTTTTCTCTATATTAATTAATATGCTATTTAAATTCTTTTCAATGACTACGATTATATTTCGAGCCAAATTTTAAAAGATTGAAGATAAAGTCTATTTCTACTGAAAATTGGGACATGTGTACTAGAAAATTCTACCCAAAATCCCGACCATTGACTAAAAGAAAGATCGACAACTCGAGATGAATTTGGGCCAATTCGGAGAATGTTTTCCCATGTGCCTAGATTTATTCAGAATCGTGACACATGTTTGGTCATTGGAAAGCTCAATTAAGTGTCAGGACTCGGTTATTATTATTATTAATTATGTTTATAAACAATTATCACAATTACCAATATATGTTAATAATTTATAGATAATTAAACTATATTATATTACAATTTTGGAACTAAATAATAAATATGAATAAAAATATAGCATTTGTAATTATATTTTTAAATTTTAATTATTTTATTTAAATTAAACTATTGTCATTATAATTTATTATTAGTACTTGCCGGTAAGCTTAGGGCTAAGTACTATTGTGATACATTTTAGATTTTAGACTTTAACTAGTTTAAATTTGTTTCATTTTTTTTGAGTAAGAATAAATTATTGTAATTTCTTTTATCAAACTAAGATATTACATAGCATAGATGCAAAAATTTAACTTTGACATTTTTATATTTTTTTTTTCTAAATTATGAATGGATGAATTCATTTGGCTCTTATATTGGCCAGATCTGATAGATTTCATTTAGCTCTTACATTGGCTGGATATAAGAGCTAAATATGTCATTTTCAATGTGATTCATGACATTAATATATATATTTTTTTAATGTAAGTGCATTGGTTTATATTTTATATTTTAATAATGTATTTTTTATAAATGATACTATGTTTTTTGTCATTCAATTAAAAATAATATTACTTATATTATACAATCAATTAAGATTTATTATTATTATAAAAATATTATTATTTTTATATTATAATTATTTATTATACAATAGAACATATAATATAATTATTTATAATATAATATAATATAATATAATTATAACCATACGATATATATGTAATAGAACATATATATCAATGATTATATTTATGAATAAAATTTAAATTTAAATTAACATCATTATAGAAAAATATAATTATATAACATTTTTATTAATTAAAATATCTATATATTATAATAAATTTATTAAATTTAAATTAGATTTATATAAAAACTAAATGCAAGTACTAAGCCACTATGTGGCACTTGTTTCATATCTTGCACCAATTTTATTTTATAAAATTTAATATATCTTCATTGAATTTTTCATATCATCATTACAATAAAAAGTTTATGATAGAAAAGAAAATCATTTCTATAATAGACAAGAAAATCTTTTATTTATATTATATTATAACTATTTTAATAATTATTATAAATTATATTATATATATATAATATTTTATATAAATAATTAAATTAACCTAAAATAGGGACACGTGTACTCCAAGATTCTACTCGAAATCCCAACCATTGAGTAAAAGAAAAATCGATGGCCCGAGATGAATTTTGGGTCAATTTGAAAAATATTTTTTCATGTTCGTAGATTCATCCAAAATTGTGACATGTGTCCAGTCATTGTAAAGCTCAATTAAGTGTGAAGACTCAGTTAATATTAATAATAATTATGTTTAGGCTTTAAAAAAATATTACTTAATCCTGACTCGACAATGAAGTGATTGTTAAGTAAAAGGCAGATCAATGCCAATGGCAATGGCCTAGGACGAATTTTGGGTAAATTTTGGGTTCATTATCCTTGTTGTCAAGAAGTATTGAGAATCGTGACACATGTCCTTGACAAGTGTTACAATTTTGGATGACTCTTGACAATAGCGATAGAATTCCACAAATTGACTCAAAAATCATATCGATAATTAAGTTTGATTTTTATTAATTAATTAATTTAAAATGAATAAATTTCAAAATTCAAATGTATATTAATGTAATAAATTTTAACTTATTATTATTATAGTTATGTACATTACTACATTATTGAGTCTTGACTCTTTATATCATTTACATGTACATCATACATACTATTAGTAAAGTACCTAAAACCATTAATTACTTAGTACTTTTGTTTTAACTTTAACTATTAACCTTCTATGTTTTTAGAGTATAAAGTTGAAATTTCTCCAAGTTGAGAGTCCGATACGATAGGGTTTTCAAATTTCAAAGACTGATAGAATTGCATTTTATGTTTTGAAGACTGAAAGTGTGAAACTTCGATATTAGATGACAACACCAATTATCAAATCTTGATTCCAGGTATTTAATTTAAAAAAAAAAATTCATTACAATTTGCAGCAATGGAAATCTTGATTTTAATTGTCTTAGGTTTACACTTCACAATTTTTTTAAAATAGGACCTGAACAAGAATTTTGTGTAATAACTAGTAGCAGGCATGGGAACAACAAAGTCAAAAACCTCACTTACGAGTGCAAGCATAAAGGAAAAGAAAGACATTATATAACTTAGGCAAGTGCTACAAACCCTAGGTTTCATCGATGAATGTCATGGTATTTTTGATCCTGTTATCCATGAAGATTTTGGAATAATAGGAATTAGAAATTCATTGTTTAATAAGTCGAAAGATCCATAGAAGGGGTGAAATTATGACAAATATAACAACAGTATTCATTCACATACAAATAAGCTAGCTGCTTTGGTTACTGGATTAGCAAACCTCATTGTACTCAAAATATTCCCTTGCCCTGAAATTGTAATGCTATGTGCTCAGAATTATGATGAAAATAGAAAGGAAGTTGTAAACCAAGAAGTTTTATCCATAACTAAGAGTGAATTTTTACTGTGTTAGACCTAGGGCTAGGGTTTAAACCAAAAAGCTTTAACGAGTGCATTGACTTGGATAAACTAGCACAGGCTTATGAAAAACTAGAAAGAGTTTTTCAAGATTCATAAATTAAGGGTTTAATAAACTCATAGTCCTTTATTAGTGGTACACTGGACATAGACCATAAGCCTCCTTATTAGTATGATATTTTTGTGCCATGGGTTTAGAATATTATTTCTTTGTTACCATTTTGTCTAGAATTGGATAGTAACAAGGAAATGGGGGCTAGTGTTCTTGAAATGATTTATAATATCCATTGTCGAGGTCAGTTAGTTGAGAAGGTAGTGTAAGATATAATTTTGTTTAGAAAATTTTTGAATCTATGCAACAAAAATTACTAATGATTAAACAAAGTACAATTACAAGCAAGACGAAAACATTTAGGTTCACAAGTTACTTGTGCTACCTTCTTTTAGCAAAGCATCACCCAATATTTGAGATAGAGAACAACAAGCTTGATATTGAAGTCTGTAAGTTTGATGAAAAAACCTAGAAGAAATTAGAGATTCCAAGTCTAGTATATGAGTGGACACATAAGATGAGGATGACTACTAAAAATAAAAATTACAACCATTTTATAGACTTATTTTTGGCACCTATTTACCAAAAAATCATAGGCACTTCAATGCCTAGATTGCCTATTTCTTGTAAATATTGCATTCAACTAGGAAATTAGATTTAATTAGCTGACTGGTTCTTCATGGAAGAGTACACTATCTTAAGGTTTTATGGTTCAGCAGTTGAACCCTGCAAACTTCCAATACATGTTACAGAAAGGATTTTTGCACCAGAATATGTATGACAGATGGAGAGTGCAAATGAATTTTTCAGTGGAGAACAAAAGAAAATGATATTTCCTTCCTTGCCTTTTGCAATTGAAGGCCTCACATTTGAGTGAAAGGCTTTCAAAGTGGCAAATGAATTGGTAACTTTTTTAATTTTGATTTTGTCAATCACTAGAATTATGATCCACTGAACATAATAAAAACAAGACTTATTGCCAATGGAAACTCTATGAGCAAATATCAACATCATGTGATGCCATTGATAGAAAAGTTAAAAAACAAGGATTCATGGGATGAGGTTTAGAAAGAGATGGATAAACATGCAATAGAAAATAATATTTCAATGCAAGAATTCTCATCCCAAATTATGACATTGCACATATTAGAGTCACACAAATCAAAGCCTCTGACATACTTAAATTTCTACAAGAAAGCATCTAAACCTTTTAAGAGGTCTATGACACAAATAATTAAAAAGGCATGTGCATCTGAATCGTGGTGTCAAACCAAGATAACTGATTTATGAAAAATGAGGCAAAATTTGGGTGAACCAAAGACATCAATAGGTTTTGAGGAAATTGAGGAGGATGAACTTTTTAGTGATTATTGGAATAAAGAGAATCCAACTATAGTATATGATTTTGGCAATTACAATGATAGAGATAATGCAAGATAGAAGGACGTCGAGTCTGATGCTAACTTTCAAGGTATTTAGGACTCTAGGTCAACCAAGGGCATACATATTATTAAACTTGAAATGAGCGATTCTATTAAACAAACATTTAGTAAAGGGACAACTATGATACAAAAAATGAGTTATGTAGGTATAGGGCCCATTGGTGCAAGTGGTGAAGGGATTTGAGATCTAGTTTCAGTACCAGACCCACCCAAAAGAGGAAGTAAACCAATCATCAAACTCTCTAAGATTGGAGATGATTCATCTAGAAAGGGCAAACAATATTATACTTCTACTTCTGAAGGTCATCCCAATACATTATTTGTTAAATCTTCAAATCTAGTTGTAGTTGATCCCACTAGCACTGGCACTAGCACTAGCATGGATAACTTTGTGCCAAAAAGCAGAAAGTTATGACAATTACACTGCAAGCAATGTAAGTGGTTACTTCAGCAATGTATGCACCAATAGCTTCTGTACAAAACCTTGAAAAATAGTCCTAAAATGCCAAGATTTGGAATGAGCCATCTTTAGTATGTTGGCAATCCTCAAAATATAATTGTAGGTGGAGAAATTTTAATTGGAGTTCAAGGAGCATACAACGATAGAATCGATAATTCACCTTTCAAACACTCAATTTTGTCAGCAAAACCAAATTTTAGTTTGAACAAATTTGCATCAAAGTTTGATTAGACAAGCGAAAGAAATAGCCAAATTATGAAGACTTCAAAAAGTGATACACTTGCTAAATGTCAGGGATCTACTAACAGAATATTTCCAACATATGATCCAAACAATGAAAAGATGAACTTCATGGCTATTATGCCCCAGGTTAGAGATAATAATCCACCAGAAAATGTAATAAATTATAACGATGTACAAGTTACCAGTCTTCAAATAGATTTGTCAAAAGTGAAAAATATTGACGAAATCAATATTACAAAAGAGAGCAAAAAAATGGTGTAGTCTACACTTCTAAAAGTAGAGAGGGAAAACAAAAATCTTATAAAAAAATTAGAAAAGTTACAAGAAGACCTTGATAATGTGAAGGCTAAGAAGAAAGTAGCAGATGATAGGTTCAAAGAATTGCAAAATAGGATAAAGAATTCTCCTATAGAGGAAATTTTCTAACAAGAAAAGATGAATGAACAAGTGCAAAATTTGACTAAAGAACTGGATGAGTGCCAAAAATGAATTCAACATGAAAAGCCTCTACTACATAGTCATTCAAGTCTATAGAGAGTACTGCATAGGTCAACAATAAATTGAAAACTGATTTGAACTCTGCTGTCAAGGAAAATAATAATTTGAAGATTGAATTAGAAAATGAAAAGAAAAAAGAGGATTCTAAGGAAAGGATAATTTATAATTTGTAGAAGGAATTAGGAAATGAGAAGAAAAAAGAGGAGTCTAGTGCAAACATAATCCACAATTTGAAGAACTAATTGGAGAATATGGAAAAAAAGGAGTCAACTGCAAAAATAATCCTTGATTTGAAGAAAGAAACAGAGAATGTGAAGAAAATGGAGTCTAGTGCTATTGCAAGTAGTAAAATAATCCACTATATAAGGAGGGAATTGGAGAATGCAAAGAAAAAAGAGGAGTTAGCTGCAAAGAAAATCCTAGATTTGATGAAGGAATTGGAGAATATGAAGAAAGAGGAGTCTACTCAAACACTCCATGATTTGAAGAAGAATTGGACAATGCAAAGAAAAAGGAGGAGTCCATTGCAAAGACAATCCATGATTTGAAAAGGGAACTCAAAGATGAGAAAAAAAAGGAGGTAACTAATGCAAATTCAGTCTAAAATTTGGAGAAGAAATTAGAGGATGAGAGGAAGAAAGCAACTAATTAGCAAGAGCAAATAGAGAAAATACAAAAAAAGAGTGAAAAAGAGATGTCTAAAATGAAAAAAAAGATGGAGAATGTAATTGCACAAAATAGAATGACATCTTCTGAAGACCGTCATGTGAAGGATACTATAATAAATAGAGTTAAGCTTATCAAACAGAAAAATTGAGACAAAATAATGAAGAATAGTGATAGTTTGTTTGAATGGCTTGATTTAAATAGCAATCTCAAACTTCTCTTTGAAAATGTAAAAAAAGATGTTCAGGGTAAAATAGGAATCTTTACCAATTCCTTAAGAAATATTGCTAACCAAATTTTGAATAAAATATGGAGATCTAGTGACAAGGATTTGGAAAACCATGGAATAAACAACCACTTGGATGCCTATGTAATGACCTTTGTTGTCTACCACAATTGTCAACCAGTAATGGAAATAGATTAATCTCTCAAATCTACTTCCAAAGACTTGATGAAGATGAATCACAACATACTGAATTTACTAAATTTTAGATTACCAAATCTAGCTAACTTAGATGGTGGATTCATTAGAAAAGAAGATTACATGAAAAAGTTGTGGACACCATGAATTTTGATTTAGGAAACTTTTTCGAGGAAACCACTGTAGAAATAATTGCAAGTTGCATCAAACCACTATCAACAATGAATGTAGTTATAGATAAATTCTTCAATTCGTGTAAAACTATCTCTATGAAGTATTCATTGTTGATGAGGTTACAACTATTTAGTTACAACCTCAAACAAATGGAGCTTCCAAATGATGCAGAATGGAGTTCTCTAAAGAACTTCATTGGAGTTGGGTCATCTTCTCAAACTATTATTGTTGTTGTCAATGTCAGTCATAGCTGATAGCACTAAGAAGTAACAAATTAGTAAGTGATAGTACTATAATCGTTTTGTTACTTGTTCCTCTTTAATTTCAAATTTTGGATTTAATTTCAACTTTGTTTAATTTTAATTGTTATAGGAATGAAGAGTCATCATATCAGGATAGTTGGACAGCCAGGCACTGGCATACTATTACTACACAGAGAAGATGGAAAAAATTTCCTTGCTCCTACTTGAAAAAAATGTACAATTGGTAATGTGATTGTAGACACATAATGTATTGCATAGTAATAATCTGATTATATATACAATTACAAATTGACCTACAACTATTGTTTCTCCCTTGTATCTGCAAAAGGGAATTTAGGGTCATTTTAGTTTGACATTGAGTCATTTGCAAAAGGTTGTAATTATTTATAATTATTAAATGTATTATGTTACAGGCTAATTTATAATTATAAATTATAATACAATTTTTTAAAAAATAGATCTTATTCTGTTAAATGCATTATGTTACAATTTCTTAAAGAAACTAGAATAAATAAAAATCTAAAAGTAAAAATGTCTAAAAACTAGAATGAATGAAAATCTCGATTTCAACATGTACTACTATATTAAAACTAGAATCAATGAAAATCTCAACATGTTTAAAATATATAATCAATGGACATCTCAACATGTGTAGATTCTAAAAGTAATAACTAGTTTCAATAAAAATCTCAACATGTAAGTTTGTAACATCAACATGTCCAAAAAAAAATTAAGAATCTATAAAAGGACAGTAAATGAAGGCTATAAATTAACTATAGAGTCTTAGATTAGATCTACTAGCCTACTATTAATTGACTCACACAAAAGTTAGAACTTGAAGTTAAGAAGCTACTATAGTTGCCACTCTGCTTGGACTGGCTTAGCATCACTATCATCAGTATCCTCCTCATTTATTGCATATAACATTTCATTTCTCATTATGTTTTTTTTAGTTTCACTATCAACGTTAGTATGCATGCCGAAGTCAACATCATCTTCATTGCTTCCAATATCAAGACATGAACCACTGTCACTGCCACTACCATTGCCACCATCATTGCCACTTGGGTTTGAAATGTTGGCAATCCCTCTTGTTTGACATTGGTTTCTTCAAATGCTGAGAGATCTATCATAAGGGAAACTATCTAACTCATACCTAGAATTATATAGCCTCAAACAATTATCCAAAATTTTGTCTAATTTGTTTCTAAACTTTGACTTCAAGAAGCCCAAAGTACTGAAAAATCTCTCATCCTCCACTAAACCCAATATCATTGTCAAACATAAATTGGTAAGCTTGAAATATTCTAGTATTGACTCTCTCAATTGATTGCTCTCATCAAGATTTTTCCAAATCTTTATTACTGCTCCCTCTTCATTTGGGTTCTCCATAAGATCATATTGTTCCCTCATTATGTTTGCAAAAGAATATGATTGATCTCTAAGTCAAGATTCATCTAAAATTCTATTTATAAATATTTTATCAATTACTTTAGCTTTGCAAAATTGCTGAATCAAATTCATCATCCTTAAAAAATCAGTCGGATAGTTTAGAGACCAATATTGTGGAAAAACAATTGACATTACTTCAAGCAGTTCTTCTAGTGGGAATCTGGATTTAATTTTTGATGAAAGATTGTAGCAAACTCGCTTGATAGAGTCAAGCATAGAGTCTTTGATCTTCTTGAAGTCTTCACTTGTAACACGTGAAAGTACCTTCTCTAGTCTTGATTTAACTTTGCTTCCTAATTCATTGGGGTTGGAATCAGGGTTGACGTGGGCATAGTACTGCATTGGTATGTCAACTTCATATACTCTAGCATATACCACATTATTTGGACCAATATGTAAAAATTTCTTAGGATTGTTCAAATTTGTGATTTCTATCCACTTTGCAAACTCTAATTCATCTAATGGTAGTAATCAATATAGAGTATCTAGGCTACTACATGTCATTTTACATAGCTTATTATATTCTACAATGTACATAGCTCTTTGTTGAACCTTTTTTAATAATATTTCTCATGTCCTATAGCATGGGGAGAATAACTGCTAAAGTTAAGAGTATCTTAACATTAGTTAAACTTGAACATAGCCAAGAGAATCTATCTCACACAGAGTGGATTAGTCCAAGAAATGACAAACATTTAGAGATTACTCAATGCGCCAGTCCATCCAAAGAGATCCATTTGGTATCATTGTCTTTAAGAAGCTTCCTCCTATCAGTAAGTCCTTGAACAAAGTGTTGAAATTCTTAGACTTATTTTGGACTTTGACAAAAGGATTGGTAAATCTCTTTGATAAGAGATTCCACTTTACTTACACAACCAAAATCTTTGACAATTGCAAAAGCTAGATTCATTTGATGGGTCATGCAATGAATGGAAATAGCATAGGGTGGCAAATCATTCTTGATCTTTTTGCAAAGGCCACCTTTATGACCTTGCATAACTAAAGCTCCATCCACTCCAACACACACCAACCTTTTGGCAATCTCCATGTTATCTAAACCTCCACATTCAATTAGAGTAGTCTTTAATAATTCATATAAATTTTTAGCTATTGCACTACAATTTAATTTAGCAACAAATAGTAGAAAGGGTTGATGAAAAAGATCATTTACAGTATAAACATGCATGCACACCTAGGAAGTATTATCAATTTCTATAACTTCATCTAGAGACAATGCAATGAAATTTGAGATTTTTATTTTTTCCTTCATATCTTCATTTTCAACTTGTGCAAGACATCTAGCCCATTTCCACCTACTATGTACTGACCAGTGACTGTTTGGATAGTTTCAAACTTTGAAAAAAGAGCAATAAGGTAGTAATTGAAGGGTAGTCTATCCTAGGATGTCCTCTACTCAAAATATAAAAAATCACACTTAATTGAACTAATTTTTCCATATTTTGCACTTCCATTGGTTTCCCAATAAAATCTTTAATATAACCTTTTAATACAGAATGCTTCTCTCCTAATTGCTAGTGTAATTTGTATATTTCAGCATTCCTGATATGAAGACACTTGTCCTTTGTTTTCCAAGTTAGCATGAATTTTTCAACTTGATCTATAGTTTCCTTTTTGTAAACTTTACTGACATGCTTTTCTATGGTATCAAGTTTAAGCTGCTACCTCTTCTCCTTCTTTGTTATCTCTATGCAAATTTTACATCTATATTCTATAGGAGGCTCACCATCAATTGGATTGGCCACTGGTTCAATAAAATAGTACTTTTCCACCCATTCTAATTGAAAAATTATTTTGGACAGATCCTAGCAAGATCAATCTTTCTTTGGTTCCAATTTTCTTTTCCCCTTTTGTGCATGAACAAGATTTATGAAATCACTTTTGGTTTTCTCACCTAACTAGTTTGGGACTGATTCCAACTCTATAATATCAATTTGTGACTCCCTACTTAGGGGAAGTGCCTCCAAATTGTGTTCAAGTTTTTCCTCGATTGAGATATCATGTTCAGCAACTTGAACTTCTTTAATATGGTCTAAGTCTCCAACTTGCGATGAATCTCCTTTTTCAATAAGCACTGGAGATCTAATTTGTGAATCTTGTAGGTTGCCAACATTTCCACCACCAAAATATGCCACTATGGTTTTGCATTTTGGTATTGGTGGCCTCTCTTAGCTTTTAGGGATCCTACCCGAACCCCTATTACCCCTCTTGTTTGACATTGCAAAGTGATAAAGGTTAAAAAAAATAAATCAACTTAGTTTTTGAACAAAAGACTCAAATAGTGATGACTCAAAGACTGTGAACAGTGATAGTAGACTACTTAAACTACATATAATAACATTAATATGATTTATTCTCTAAAAAAGGGTACTACTGCTATTGTACTATAGTCTATGGTACTACCCAATATAATTTGAAAACCTATAGGCTATCTTAGCATGTGAGATGTCTAGTCACTAGTGGACATTGGACAGTAAAACTAAAAAAAATAGTACCACTACACCAGTATGATAGAACCATTATCGATGTAAAAAATATTTAAAGTCACTTTCATTTTACGAGCAACAAAAACCAAGGTCCACAAGTCAATGGGAAATGCATGTAGCACTCTAAAACTTCAGCAACAATAAGAAATGCTACTCTCCAGACCAGAAAAGAGAAAATTGTGTAGAATAATAATATCTTATAGTCTAATCTAGGTTGGTGAATTACGTGGGATTAATAAGCAAGAATGTCAAATGTAGGTGAAACACACCTTCCTATGCAAGCCCATAGTAGGAAATAGTTGGCTAAATGGGGCTAGTGGTCGACACACATTGGGAAAATGGTAGGTGACACCCAACCCAAGGGAAAATTATTTGGTTGTAGTAATGCAAAAAGAACATGGGCCAATAAGAAACAACATGCAAAGGATGGGAAAATGTTTAAAATAAATATATTTAAAATGTATATTGATTGGCAGTTGGACCAATATTTTTGACCAATCGTGAGATAACTAATGGGCAACTATCATAGGCACTGGACCCAAATCTAATAAATATCTGGCAACGTGGTTGACCTATGTTTCATGTGCTATTTGCCAAATGATGATCGACCCATGAGATGGGATTGCCAAAAGGAGAAGATTTGCCACTAAACTAATCTTTGATTCTTCCAAATATGTCTACTATGATCTATTTATGATGTATAAGTATGATTTAACTTTTAGAGCATCAGTTCACATGTATTTCCTATTTTTGACCACTTTTTCCTAATTAACAACTTTCCCAATATTGTACCAAATGACAACATATGACCTCCAATCTATGCAAAAAGATGTAACTACACCATAGAAGACAAATTAAGCTCAAATCCAAAATTTCTCTAGACTTCTAGGTTATAAGACCTATAACCCTAATCTTACTTCCTAAAAACCTAAACATAAGTTAAGGAAAAAAGCATCTAGAATAGATTGAGCCTAGTCAAATCCATCTAGGAGAAAACTCACATGACCTTATTGTTACATCCCAAAATTTTGACCTAGTTTTAAACTTGTTCATAACCATTGGATTTAATGAATTATTCTCTCATGATCATGTGAAATAGGTAGATATTTATATATGACATGTAAATTATTAATGAAGATGGTCGTTAACCATTAACTATTATTAGATGATTAGCAGTTGCTTGATTTAAAATAATGATTAATATGTTAAATAAAATTATTATAAAAATTTTTATTATAGAAAAAGTTTTTTCATGGGTGACTACAAGAGAAGATGAAGAGGGGGGAAGCATTGCTAAACAGGATCATCGGAATAGGAGGTTCACTTAGTTTAGTCATTAGGAATGGCATGTATGACCTTAAACTCCTTTGGAAAGGATGCAATGAATTGATCACAAGATACATTTATGGGACCCACATGAGCTATTAAGAAAATAATCTAGAGAAACATAAAATAATCTAATTTAAAATATAAAACATACCTCAAGGGATTTAATTCATCTTCATAAATATTATTATAATAAATATTTGCATACGTACATATAAATATAAGAATGAAATAGCACCATTAAATTATAATAACTTAATTTAAATGTTAACCTATTGATATACTTACATGAATGCATGTAAGTATATATTATAATAATAATTTAAACTATAATCTTTCCAATTCTTTCTTCCAATATTTTATTTTTTATTTTTCTCCCCTCTCTTTTCTTAATCAATTTAAACACTTGGAAATTTGAATTGACATATGCTCTATAACTGGTGGAAACCAAGAAGGCACTGCTCTTTCTTTCTAATTGACACCATGTTTGATAGATGGACATCCTTTATATTAACCCAACTACATTTTTGTAAGAGGTACCTTTTCATAGTAATCTTTACTATAACTCAACTACCTTGCTACGTTAAGCACCTTTCAATAGTAAATCCCTGTTATAAACTGACCCTTTCTCAAGCCTCATATAAATTCCATACTCGAGCTTGGGATTCCAATTTACCATTGAAAAATTCACAAGCTCATAACCTTTGCAGATTAAGTATTAATGTTTTATGCATGCTGATGTGCAAGTAAATCTAGCTAAGATTAAGAGGTCGAGAATTGTAAGTGACATTTCAATTTGCTGAAGAGAACTGATCAGAAGTTCAAAATTATCAAGCATTACTAACTCCTTAATAGGTCATGTGATTGCCATTCCAATATGTCCATTTTCTATAGTAGGAAAACCTCTTTTCTTGGTCTATGTTCATGTTATTTTTAACTTGTTCCATAATCATTGCAAATCATAAGGAACTATCTTTTTACTTTGAATGTAATTAGAATCATCATAAAGAAGTTGATTTGTATATCTTTAAGAAAATTTTCTAAATGCATCAGGATTCTATATGATTTTTATTGATCTCAAGAACAAGTTTTATAATGTTGAAATTCATGATAAAAGATATCAAGATCAAAATTCTCATAAACTACCAAAACATCTTGGATTCACTAGCAAAGAAGCCATGGAATGGTGAAGAGGTATAAGAAGAGCAAAATGCTCATAAACTTTTAGTACACCTAGGACTCACCAGAAAGGTAGCCAAGTGATGCAGGAGCATCCAGAGGTATAAGGGCAATCTTGTGTCACCCAAAAAAAAAAAAATGTACTTAGACTTAGTTTCTGTCTTATGTCTTTACATTTTTGGATACCCATTTGGCTCAAATAAAGGTTCCAACTCTCATAGTTCAACTATCAGTACATTTGAAAATCTCAAAAAAATAGGAGCATGCAATTTGACCATCATTTTGGTGACCTAGAAGGTGTGACTTGGCCAGATGAATGTGATTAAGATTTAGAGCATTCCAGAAAAAGAATCAGGTCAAAAGGCCCCACGGTTTGAAAGTTATTGCAGTTTTTCGAGTTTTGGAGACCTCCTAAGAATGCTTCAAAGTTAGGTTTGGGGAATTAAATGACCTTGAAAAGGGCCAAAAAATGGGGGATGAGCAAAGCTGGTCCATAGGGCTATAGAGCGCTTCGAGAGCTTTCCAAAAATGTAAACGGTTCGTCAATCAGAGCTACGGTTCAAAAGTTATGCCTCCCGGAAGTTCGGCTACCGTTTCTGGATTCTTCTAGATTTGCACCGACTTCTAACGCAGCTTCTGGAACCTTCCATTTTGTCAGTGGATGCCTACTAGCACTTTCTAGAATGTACTCCTAGTCCTTAACCCTCCGGGGTCTATTTAAGGAGATTTCTGGCATTGTAAAAGGCAGTTCAGATTGGAGCTTGAGAGGAGGTGCTAAAAGGAGAAATATTCTCCAGAGTTATGCTATTGTAAGCCCGTAGGGCATGTTTTGAAGTTTATTTTATTTGCACTATTTGTACTAGCTTATTTTCTCAGTTAATATAATTCCCCTTTTCTATTGTGTCCATTCTGTTGTTGGGTTGTGCCCCCATCAAGTGGTATCAGAGCGGGTTTTCCTAAGTGTGTAGACAGAGCGCCGACTGTGAGGCAGTTCGCTCCAGGACTGTGTGGGTTTGAGTTAGAAGATGCCTCCATGAAGAGAGTGTGGCAGAAGGGCCAGAGCTATTGATCCTGAGGAGGTTAGAGCCCTCCAGAGATAGGTACA
The DNA here is from genome assembly GCA_028749045.1 of Cupressus sempervirens. Taxonomy (NCBI): domain Eukaryota; kingdom Viridiplantae; phylum Streptophyta; class Pinopsida; order Cupressales; family Cupressaceae; genus Cupressus; species Cupressus sempervirens. Next base: position 967,094,250 of record CM053792.1, on the reverse strand, counting down.
AGCATTGCAAGAGGAGCTTCATAGAGGAGAAAATATTGCCGCAAATGACAATAGTGAGGATGACAATGAAGAGGAAGTAATGGAAGTTGATGGGGAAGTTCTAAATCCTATAGAGGAAAGGCTTTTTAGGGCCATTACTAGGTTTGGGAAAAGACCTACAATTGAAGTGGGTATATTTTCGAGAAATTTGAAACCAGATGAGTTGATCGATTGGATCAATGAACTGGAAGAATACTTTGAGTATGAGGATATAAGGGACCCAGATAGGGTTAAGTTTGCAAAGGCCAAACTGAAAGGCCATGCCAAAATTTGGTGGCAAGAGGTTCAACTGGAAAGACTTAGAAGAGGAAAGGAGAAGATCACAAGATGGGATCGCATGGTGGACAAATTGAAGAAGCAGTTCATTCTTGTGGACTACGAGCTTGATCTGTATAAGAAGATGCATGGGTTAAAGCAAGCAGGAAGATCAGTCCAAGAATATATAGAGGAGTTTTACCGACTCCTGATTAGAGCAGGGCATGCAGAAGCAAATAAGGAGAAGGTTCCTTGTTATATCAGTGGGTTACGACCTAGCATCCAGGAGGAATTAAGTCTGGTAAGAATGACCAGCGTTGAAGAAGCATACCAGTTTGCCCTACGAGTTGAAGAGAAGCTGAGTAAAAGGTTTGAAGGAAGGAAAAGAGGGCGCGGTCAAGGAGGAAGGGGAAGCGGTAGATCATCTGGAGGCCGCAATGAAACTCAAAAGAAAAATGAAGATGAGGGTACTAGCAGGAACCAGAGGAATGAGGGTTTCAACCGCTCCCGTGATCAAGATTTTGGAAATCAAAGAGGAAGAGGTAGAGGACGTGGGCAAGGAAGAGGAGGCTTCCGTGGTACCTATTTCCATTGCAATGAAGAAGGTCATCGTGCCTTTGAATGCCCTCAACGACAAGGAAGGACAGATAGGAGAGCTGAGGGCCAAGCTAGGGTTGCTCATGTGGATGAGGATGCACAATCATCACATTCAGAGGATGTAGAAAGAGGAGAGGCCTTGGTAAATGAAAGAGTCCTACTAAGTGGTGAGAATGAACTAGGGCAACGGAGGAGTTTATTCCGTACTAGATGCAAGTGTGAGGATAAATGTTGTGATGTGATCATTGATGGTGGTAGCACTGATAACCTGGTATCAGAAGAGATGGTCTCTAAGCTGAAGCTCAAGAGGGAGAAACATCCCCAGCCCTATCGGATTTCTTGGGTAAAAGATGATCATAAGGTCCTGGTAAGTGAACAATGTTTAGTAAAATTCAAAATTGGGAGTTACCATGATAAAGTTCTCTGTGATGTTATTTCAATGGATGTTTGCCATCTATTGTTGGGTAGACCATGGCAGTTTGATAGACATGCAATACATGATGGACATGCAAACACATACTCTCTGACAAAGGATGGAGTTCGCCACAAATTGAAGCCCATGAAAAAGGAAGGTGAAAAGGTATGTAGCAGTGCTAGGATTTGTCTTGTTGATGGAAGGAAGTTTTTAGATGGCATGAAACATCAGCATATGTGCTATGCTTTGATTCCTAGTAAAGATAAAGAAGGTAGTAGTGAAATACCATTTGACGTTTCAGATTTACTAGGAGAATTTGGAGATATTATCTCTGATAATGTTCCAGATGGATTGCCACCAGTAAGGAAAATCAGTCATCAGATAGATCTGATTCCAGGAGCTAGTTTGCCTAACAAGGCTGCTCACAGGATGACTCCTACTGAAACAGAGGAGCTAAATAGACAGGTTCAGGAGCTGTTGAGGAAGGGCTTGATTCGAGAGAGCCTGAGTCCATGTGCAGTACCTGCAGTACTTGCACCAAAGAAGGATGGAGGGTAGAGGATATGTACAGATTCTCGAGCTATAAATAGGATAACCATCAAGTACCAGTTTCCTTTACCAAGGATGGATGATCTTATGGACTGCTTGAGTGGAGCTCAGTACTTCACAAAGATAGATATGAAGAGTGGCTATCATCAGATACGGATTCGAGAAGGAGATGAGTGGAAAATAGCCTTCAAGACCAAGGAGGGTCTTTATGAGTGGTTAGTCATGCCCTTTGGATTGACGAACGCCCCAAGCACCTTCATGCGGATCATGAATGAGGTACTTAAGAAGTACTTGGGAAAATTTGTTATTGTCTATTTGGATGATATTTTAATTTTCAACAAGACTTTGGAAGAACATTTGCTGCATATTCGTAGTGTCCTTGAAAGGCCAAGGGAAGAGAAACTGTTAATTAATCTAAAGAAGTGTGTCTTTGCAAAAAGGGAGTTAGTCTATTTGGGATTTGTTATATCACATGAAGGTCTCAAAATGGATCCAGAGAAGGTAAAAGCCATCTTGGAATTGCCTACTCCAAGGTCTGCTACTGAGGTAAGATCATTTCATGGTCTGGTTAGTTTTTACAGGAAGTTTATTAAGAATTTCAGTGGCATATGTGCACCTCTAACTGATACAATAAGAGGGGATAGAAAAGAGTTCAAATGGACTGCAGCAGCTGCGAGAAGTTTTGAATTGCTGAAGAAGAAGGTGACTGAACAGCCTGTGTTGGCACTTCCAGATTTTAGAAAAGTATTCCAGGTGGATTGTGATGCTAGTGGTAGTGCTATTGGGGCTGTACTAAGCCAAGAAGGTAAGCCTATTGCATATTTTAGTGAAAAATTGAATGATGCAAAGAAAAAGTATTCTGTTTATGATCAAGAGTTCTATGCAATAGTTCAGGCCTTAAATAAATGGAGGCATTATTTATTGCCAAAGGAATTTGTTTTGTATACTGATCATCAGGCATTACAGTACCTAAATAGCCAAGGTAAATTGAATCAGAGGCATATGAAGTGGGTAGAATTCTTGCAGAGTTATACATTTGTGTTGAAGCATAGAAGTGGAAAATCTAACAGGGTTGCAGATGCATTAAGTAGGAGACATCTATTGCTTACAACAATGCAGGTTGAAGTAGTTGGGTTTGATGAACTCAAGAATTTGTACCCCGAGGATCCTGATTTTGCTGAAGCATGGAAAGCTTGTAAAGAACCTGTTGCTGTAGATAGAACCAAGTGGTTAGACTATTTGATTCAGGATGGCATGTTGTTCAAAGGTAGTCAATTCTGCATTCCAAAGAGTTCCATGAGGGAAAATCTGATTAAGGAGAAACACAGTGGAGGGATGGCAGGACATTTTGGTCGGGATAAGACCATTGCCATTCTTAGAGAACATTATTTTTGGCCTCAAATTACACAGGATGTGAAGAATTTTGTACAGAGTTGCCAGGTTTGTCAAGTTGCCAAGGGGTTTAGTCAAAATACTGGCCTATATCAGCCATTGCCTGTTCCATCAAGGCCATGGGAGGACATAAGTATGGATTTTGTTCTTGGATTGCCAAGGACACAAAGGGGTAATGACTCAGTATTCGTGGTGGTTGATAGGTTCTCCAAAATGGCACATTTCATTCCATGCCACAAAACTCATGATGCTGTCCATATTGCAGACTTGTTTTTCAAAGAGGTGGTAAGACTACATGGTCTTCCAAGGAGTATAGTTTCTGACCGAGATACTAAATTTGTGGGGTATTTCTAGAGGACATTGTGGAAGAAGTTGAGAACAGACTTGAAATTCAGTTCCATGCATCACCCACAGACTGATGGCCAAACAGAAGTGGTAAATAGAAGTCTAGGAAATTTTCTGAGATGTTTAGTTGGAGATAAGCCCAAGGGATGGGATTTGATTCTACCACAGGCAGAGTTTGCCTATAATAACTCTGTAAATAGGAGTACTGGAAAATCACCATTTCAAATTGTATATGGAAATAGCCCAAGGACTGCACCAGAATTGAGGAAGATAGAACAAGGGGAGAGAACAAGTGCTGAAGCCAAGGAATTTGCTGAACACATCAAGCGTCTACATGAGGAGGTTCAAGCACACATTATCAAGATGAATCAAGAGTATAAAGCTAGGGCTGATCAAAGGAGAAGACATAAGGAATTCCAAGTAGGGGATCTTGTCATGGTGCACTTACGAAAAGAAAGATTTCCAGTTGGTACTTACAACAAGCTGAAAATGAAGAAATTTGGCCCCTGCAAAGTTTTGAAGAAACATAACTCAGGAAATGCATATGAGGTGGAGCTGCCAGATGGTATTCACATTTCTCCCATTTTCAACATTGCAGATTTAACAGAGTATCATGATGATGGTGCAGATGAGGAGCTAGTTTTAGAGCCATGCCTAATTCCTGCTTCTAAGAAGGAGGAGATAGAAGACATTCTAGATCATTGTGTGGGTAGGAGTACCAGAAACAGGCAGTATGAAGAGTATTTGGTCAAATGGAAAGGACGACCGATCGAAGACTTAACTTGGATTTCAGCAGCTGAGGTTTCCCATTTGGGATTTCCTCTACCATCCATAAAGTGACAGGGTCACTTTTCAATCTACCCTGGGTGTCTGATGCAGGAGCATCCAGAGGTATAAGGGCAATCCTGTGTCACCCAAAAAAAAAAAAAATGTACTTAGACTTAGTTTTTGTTTTATGTCTTTACATTTTTGGATACCCATTTGGCTCAAATAAAGGTTCCAACTCTCATAGTTCAACTATCAGTACATTTGAAAATCTCAAAAAAATAGGAGTATGCAATTTGACCATCATTTTGGTGACCTAGAAGGTGCGACTTGGCCAGATGAATGTAATTAAGATTTAGAGCATTCTAGAAAAAGAATCAGGTCAAAAGGCCCCATGGTTTGAAAGTTATTTCAATTTTTCAGGTTTTGGAGACCTCCTAAGAATGCTTCAAAGTCAGGTTTGGGGCATTAAATGACCTTGAAAAGGGCCAAAAAATGGGGGATGAGCGAAGCTGGTCCATAGGGCTATAGAGAACTTCAAGAGCTTTCCGAAAATGTAAACGGTTCGTCAATCGGAGCTACGGTTCAAAAGTTATGCCTCCTAGAAGTTCGGCTACCGTTTCTGGATTCTTCTAGATTTGCACCGACTTCTAACGCAGCTTCTGGAACCTTCCATTTTGTCGATGGATGCCTACTAGCACTTTCTAGAATGTACTCCTAGTCCTTAACCCTCCAGGGTCTATTTAAGGAGATTTCTGGCATTGTAAAAGGCAGTTCGGATTGGAGCTTGAGAGGAGGAAGGGCTTGATTCGAGAGAGCCTGAGTCCATGTGCAGTACTTGCAGTACTTGCACCAAAGAAGGATGGAGAGTGGAGGATGTGTATAGATTCTCGAGCTATAAATAGGATAACCATCAAGTACCGGTTTCCTTTACCAAGGATGGATGATCTTATGGACTGCTTGAGTGGAGCTCAGTACTTCACAAAGATAGATCTGAAGAGTGGCTATCATCAGATACGGATTCGAGAAGGAGATGAGTGGAAAACAGCCTTCAAGACCAAGGAGGGTCTTTATGAGTGGTTAGTCATGCCCTTTGGATTGACGAACACCCCAAGCACCTTCATGCGGCTCATGAATGAGGTACTTAAAAAGTTCTTGGAAAAATTTGTTATTGTCTATTTGGATGATATTTTAATTTTCAGCAAGACTTTGGAAGAACATTTGCTGCATATTCGTAGTGTGCTTGAAAGGCCAAGGGAAGAGAAACTGTTAATTAATCTAAAGAAGTGTGTCTTTGCAAAAAGGGAGTTAGTTGGATAGAGTTCATTGTGAAGGAGTATTTTCAGTAGCAAACAGTTGTTCCGACTAGGTGTTGGAAAAGAAGAAGGAAGGAAATATATCGGCACCGGTCACTTGTTCCAGCTATGTGTTGGAGGAAGAGAAAAAAAAAAAAAAAATGTCAACAGTTACAAGGTTGAAAGGTCATGCTTCATTATGGTGGGAACATTTGCAGACTGATAGAGAAAGGAGAGGAAAGGAGAAGATCAGAACTTGGGTGAAGATGGTGAACAATGTAAATAAAAATTCCTTCCTATTGATTACCAAGTTAGCTTATTGAGAAAGATGCCAAATTTGAAGAAAAAGGACATGATTGTGAAAGAGTATACTGAGGAAATCTATAGATTGGACATCAGATCTGGACATGTGGATGATGATGTTGAGAAAGTTGCAAGGTACATAAATAGATTGAGATCTATAATTCAAGATGAAATAAGTTTCGTGAAGTTGGAAAGTGTGGAAGAAGCATATCAATATGCCTTGAAAGCTAGGGAGATCTTGACAAAGAAGCATGAACAAAGGCAAAGAGGTAGAGATGGTAGATTCTAGAGAGGCAAAGTTAGATCCTATAGAGAAAGTCATAGATCTGAAAATTTTGTGTAGGATAATAGTATATCTAAATGAAGGAATGATGACAAAGACAAGATCAAGTGGAAAGGTGGTAGTTCATATTGGGGAGGTACTAGATCTTACCGAGGAAGAGGTAATTCTTATCATAGAGGTGGTTTTGATGGTAACTATTTCAAAGAAGGGCATAGATCTTTTGAATGTATATCTTCTAAAAGTGGGTAAAATAATAGAAATGTTGTGATTCAAGAAGACATTGAGAGTTCACCAAGTGGACTTGAGGTTGGAGAAAATTTGATGGCAAGAAGAACCTTATGTAATAAGGGAAGTGAAGAGGAACCTATCCTTAGAAGAAGTCTTTTCAAGACCAAATGTAAGATGGCTAGAAAATGTTGCAAGATGATCATTGATAGTGAAAGTTCTACAAATTTGGCATTAGAAGAGCTAGTTGCAGAGGCTAAAATACCCCAAACCTTATCATGTTTCATGGATTAGAAATCAACACCTTGTGAAGTTCAAAATTGGACATTAATTTGATGAAGTTTTGTGTGATATTATGCCTATCGATTGTTGTCATATTTTTTTGGGTAGACCTTGGCAATATGATAGATATGTTGTACTTGATGGAAGATTGAATCAATATACTCTTTGGGTAAATGTGAAGAAGAAAATATTGCTGCCTTTGATTGAAAGTCTAGATGAGGTCAATTGTACTGCAATAAAAGTTTGCATGGTTAATGGAAAGCAATTTGAAAAGGAAGTAAAGAAGAATCAAGTCTGTTTTACCATAATTCTTAGAGGACTGAGTGTTGCTAGTAATAAACAAGTGATATCAAAAGTTGGTAATGAAAGAATACTAGAAAAAATTACAAAATTGCTAAATGAGTACAAAGATATTGTTGCTAATGATATTCCTAATGGTTTACCTCTAATAAAAAGTATAAGTCATTGTATGGATTTGATTCATAGAGCTAGTTTTCCAAACAAACAACCATAGAGATTGACACCTACAAAGAATGAAGAACTTAACAAACAAGTGCATGAGTTGCTACAAAAGGGATTAATCAAAGAAAATTTGACTCCATGTGTTGTACCTATAATATTAGCACCTAAAAAGAATGGATAATGGAGGATGTGTACTGATTCCAAAGCTATTAATAAGATCATAGTGAAATATAGGTTTCCTATACCAAGGATGGATGACATAATGGGTTGTTTGAGTGGAGCAAAGTAATTTACCAAGATTGATTTGAAGAGTGGCTATCATCAAATCAAAATTAGACAAGGTGTTGAATGGAAGACTACTTTCAAGACAAAAGATGGTTTGTATGAATGGTTTGTTATGCTTTTTGTTTTGACTAATGCACCTAGTACTTTCATGAGATTGATGAATGAAGTTCTGAAAAGATTCTTGGGTAAGTTTGTGATTTTTTATTTGGATGACATTCTAATATTTAGTAAGAACAAGGAATAACATCTTGAGCATATTAGACAAGTATTGTAGAGGTTGAAAGAGGAAAATTTGTTGATTAATCTAAAAAAGTGTTCTTTTATGCAAGAGGAGATTGTGTATTTGGTATTTGTGATTTTATCTAATGGTTTGAAGATGAATCTTAAGAAGGTTAAGGAAATTTTGGAATGGCCTACACCTAAGAATGTGGGTGAGCTAAAATCATTTCATGGTTTGGCTAGTTTTTATAGAAAGTTTATAAAGAATTTTAATGCTATTTGTAATGCTATGATTGAGACAATGAGGGGAGATAAAAAGAAATTCAAGTGGACACATGGAGCCAATAAGAGTTTTGAGACTTTGAAATAAAAGATTGTTGAATTACCTATATTGGCTTTACCTAATTTCAACAAAGTATTTCAAGTTTAATGTGATGCAAGTAGTAATGAAATAGGAGTTGTACTAAGTCAAGAATGTAAACTTGTTGCTTTCTTTAGTGAAAAGTTGAATGATGCTAAAACAAAATATTCTATGTATGATCAAGAATTTTATGCTATTGTTCAATCATTGAAGAAGTGGATAAATTATTTGATTCCTAAGGAATTTGTGTTGTATACTGATCATAAAGCTTTGCAATACTTGGGAAGTCAACATCAATTGAATCAGAGACATATGAAGTGGGTTGAGTACTTGCAAAGTTTTACATTTTTCATTAAGCACAAGAGTGGAGTTACTAATAGAATTGCTAGTGCATTGAGTAGAAGATATTTTTTGTTGACTGAAATGAAGGTTGAAGTTCTTGGTTTTGATGAAATGAAAGAGTTGTATGATGCTGATCCTGATTTTTCTGAGGTGGGGAGAGAGTGTAGAACATCAAATCTAAAATATCACATAAGTAAGTATAATGAGTATTTCATTCAAGAAGGTATGTTGTTCAAAGGTATTCAGTTGTGTATTCCTAGAAGTTTTATGAGGTTAAATTTGATTAAGGAAAAACATAGTGGTGGATTAGTTGGACATTTTGGAAGTGATAAGACACTAAGTTTGCTAAAAGAGAAGTATTATTGGCCACAAATGTATAAGGATGTTCAGAAATTTGTAAAGAGTTGTAGAGTTTGTCAAGTTGTAAAAGGGGTGAGTCAGAATACTGGTTTGTATACACCTATTACTGTTCTTGAGAAACCTTAGAGTGACATTAGTATGGATTTGTTCTTGGACTACCTAAGATAGTGAAGGGGTATGATTTCCATATTTGTTGTAGTGGATAGATTTTCTAAGATGACTCATTTCATACCATGTAAGAAGACATCAGACGCTGAGCATGTTGCTCAACTTTTCTTTAAAGATATTGTGAGATTGCATGGATTACCAAGAAGTATTATTTCTGACAGAGACATAAGTTTGTTGTTTATTTTTGGAAGCCTTTGTGGAAGAAGATGGGTACTAAATTGAAGTTTAGTTCTATATTCCATTCGTAGAAAGATGGACAGTCTGAGGTTGTGAATAGAAGCTTGGGTAATTTGTTGAGATGTTTAGTTGGGAATAAGCTGAGTAACTAGGAGATGGTATTAGCACAAGCTGAATTTGCATATAATAATTTTATGAACAGAAGTACAAGAAAGACACCTTTTGAGATTGTTACTGGAATGAAGCCTAGAGGAGTATCAAATTTGATAAATATTGCTAGTGAAGAAAAGAGAAGGGCTTTAGGAGAAGAATTTTATAATTTTATGGAGTCTTTGCATAAGGAAGTGAAGTTGAGGTTAGAACAAAGTAATTAGAAGTATAAGAAGAATGTTGATTAGTCTAGGAGGCATCATGATTTTCAAGTTGGTGATGAGGTAATGGTTCATTTGAAGAAAGAAAGATTTCTAGTTGGAACATATAGTAAGTTGAAGATTAAGAAGTTTGGACCTTGTAAAATATTTAAGAAATTTGATAGTGGTAATACTTATGAAGTTGAGTTACCCGATGATATGGACATATCTCCTATATTTAATGTTGCTAGTTTATACAAGTATCATGAGTTAGATGATGAAGTTTCTATATCAAAGGACTATCCTAAGAAGTAGATTGAAGGAGTTGAACAAATATTGGATCAAAGAATTGGTAAGAGCATAAGGGTAAAATATTATTATGAATATTTGGTGATGTGGAAGAACAAACCTATGGAAGATGCTTCATGGATTTCTCAACCTGAGTTGGATTCAACTCGGATTCTGACATCTTAATGATTCAAGAGAATCATTTCTTCCAACCTTGTTTGTCTGATGTAGGAGCATCCTAGGTTGCACTTCTATCCTACATGTTTTCATTTTTTATCTTGATGCTAAAACTGGGTTCTATTGAAACTGTGTTCTCTGGTTTCTAGGTGCCTATTGCAGAGTGTGTAACTAATTTTACTTAATGATTGAAGACCTTCACACTTCAAAGATTCAAGAGGACCTAGGGTAGTATATAATTTCCAGTGAAAAAGTCCTAACTCCTCATAGTTTGGAAGATATGGAAATTCTCCTAGAACATCAATTTAAGGTAGTTCTGCATGACAATTTCCTATACTTGAATTTTAGAGTGGATGCACATTTTTTCATGATGAACCAAAATTCGTAAACAAAAGGGTTTATAGAGGACCCAGATATCTTCCTATAGTTTAAAGCACAAATTCTAATTCAATAGGATCTAGGAGATGTCATGATTTTTCTTCGACATCAATTTTAGGAGAGTTAATTGCTGATGCAGGCTACCTTGTGTATTTAATTTAGATTTGTTGAGAGCCAACTTGTGGCTTCTCCATGTTCTAGAATGATCTATAAGATGTTTTGGAAAGTATAAATAGAATGTTTACGCTAGGAGCTAGAGTAGTTGAAAGGAAAAAGAGGTAGTTTTGAAGAGGATTATAGAGCAGAACTAGGAAGTGTGAATTTGTTGTTGATCTTTGTGTATGAATGTATTTTGTATCTAGCCATAACCTAGAAGGCTTTACAGCTAGTCATGTATGTTGAATATTTGAAGAATTAATATTTAAGTATTTTACCCTTCTTCCTCCTTTGGTTGTTGTTCTTTATGTTTTCTTCTATTGTGTTAACTCTTGCAGGATGGTTTAGAGAGCTTGGTGTGCCCTTGACCCTAGTTTTCCCTATCCTTGCATCAAAAAAGAAATTAGACATGAATAACTTAAATAATAATATACTTAATAGCTCATGCTTATCCCTATAATGTAACTCATTATCAAGTCAAGTGGTGGTGATTGGGTCATTGAACCCATTGGAAATCCCTGGACAAGGTAGTTTATAGGCATGTATGCCATCGAATGATCACTTGATGTTAGTAGTGCCAGTTGTGTAATCATATCTATTTCATAACTAAGTAGACATTCAAAACACCAAGATGCTTAGATGGTTAGACAAAGGAACACCCCTAGCCTGATCTTGAGGTAGGGAGGGCCTTTCTAATTTAATAGAATGTGTGGGGATAAGTATGGTTTGAGTTTGGGAGGTTAAGCCTATGTCAATGTTTCTCCTCTCACCAAAAGCCAAGGCTTGCACCACCAACCAAAGATCCTTTGATGATACTTGAATGTTCCAATCCTTCTTTTCATGTTAAGAATTTACTTACTTGAGTCATTAATCTAGTTATTTCAGTTGATCATGAATATAGTTATGATTTGTTAGTCATTAATCTAGTTATTTTAGTTGATCATGAATTTAGTTATGATTAGTTAACTATTAATTAAGTTATTTTAGTTGAACATGAATATAGTTATTACTTTTTATTCATTAATCTAGATATTTTATTTGATCATGAACTTAGTTATTTTCTGTTAAATGATTATGGTTGTTAATGTCATGTGAAATGGATTTAGTTGTATAATTATAAACATTGGAAATTCCTTGTTTAAACAGTCTTTGTTTTCATTATGAAATTCTATCTGTTACACTTATAAGGTTCAAAAACACCCAAATAACTTGGCTAAGGTTAGTACAAGCCAAAACCCAAAAAAAAGCATATGGAATTAAGAATAGGAGTTAGCTTGGGTGCTCCTACACTAAAGGCCAACAATAAAGGAAAGATAAGGTTGTGTGTGCATTAAGTACAAAAACTACCCACAAGATGTCTATGTAAAGTGGGATCCACTATAGGAGTAGAGAAAGTGGTAGATAAAACAATACCTAACTAAAAAGGTATGGGAGCAGGCTTTGAATCAAGCATGCTAAATCTATGAACCAAATCAAGAGCATACTTCTACTGGGGTATGAATATCCCATATGGAGACTAAACAACCTATAGGCCCAAAGAGTAGTGTAGAAGTCCAAGTTCTTTCATCCCAAACTACTCTCTCAAAGTTCACCAAACACTATAAATCAAAGAGGGTGAGCTACCTACAATAATGAGACCATCAACATATATCACAAATATAAATAGATCAACCCATGATATTGAATGTACATTGTAGGATCAAAATAATGGCATGTGAAGTGTGATGCAAGTAGGAAGGAATCCATATTCTCATACCAATCCTAAGGAGCTTGTTAGAGAGCATACATGGACCTCTAAAGTCTACACATCATAGAAGAGTCTTGTACAAAACCCAAAGGTTGCTCCATATAGATCTCCTCATGTAGGTCTCATGCAAAAAGGCACTCTTCATATCCATTTGAAATAATTTCCATCCCTAAGAAGCTACAAGAGAGAGTAAAATGAGAATAGAATTCATCTTAGTGATAGGAGAAAAGGTCTTAAAGTAATTAGTATGATCCACCTATATGAAGCCCTTCGTAACAAGACATGCCTTGTACCTATCAATAGAACCATCTACAACATACTTGGTATGGTATGCCAACCTACACCAAACCAACTTTCTTCCTTTTAAAAAAGGAAATAGATCCCAAATGTGGTTCTTTATCACTCCTGATCTATAGCCCTATCCCAATCTTAGTGTCCCATCACCTGCAAAAAACTCTATGGATCATCTGAAATGTCATTACTCAATAGTCTAGTACTAGATGATTGAGCATGAGTGCAACGAGAATTTGAAGGATCTCCTACCATTGGTCTAGCTATATTAATAGTATCACAAGACTACTTGGGCACTCACAAAACATCAAGGGGAGGAGGGAAAGGTGGATCATCAAGATATTCCTCAAATGATAAAGAATCCTATAGAGAAGAATATGAAGTACTAGGAAATGAGGGAGAAGTTAGTGATGGAGGCTCGGTTAGTGGATAACACTCATCAAAATGGACATCTCAATAAAATAAGACCTCTCTAGAATCAGTATTAGACAACATGTATGCCTTCACATCCTCACAGTAGCCAAAAAATATGAATGGTTGGCCCTTCCTCTCCATGGCTTCCTCTAAGAATTTGGAATAAATGCCTAAGCCTCACTACCAAAAAAATAGAATGCAAAAACATTAGTTTTAACATGTGTCCAAGTCTCATAAGGAGTCAAATGTTGCAACACCTTAAGAGAAATTTGATTCTAATATAGTTGACACAATTGATAGCCTATCTCAAAAAGGAGGATTCATATCTCAAGACTGTATCATACAATTGACCGACTCCTATAATGTTTTGTTCAAGATTCTCTCAGCAACCCCATTCTATAGAGGGGTATGGGGAATTATGAATTGATAATAAACCATGCTTAGGGAAAAAATATTTGAAAGAATGATTGACATATTCCCATCCATTATTAGTGTGTATGTGAATAATAAAAAGACCAAAAAAAATTTCCACAAATGTCTTAAATATTTGAAATGAGTCAAAGATATTAGACTTGTACTTCAAAAAGTACACCCATGTTGTCTAAAGAAGTCATCTATGAAGGTAAAAATATATTAGGAACCTAAAAACTATGGAGTATGTAATGACATAATATTACCATGTATCAACTCCAAAGGTGCCTTAGCATGTGTGGATCTACCTACTAGAAAAAGATCTCTATGATTTTTTCCAAGTGAACAACCTTGACAAACACCATCAATACAAGAGATCAAAGGTATCCTAGTCACTAGATCCTATGTACTCATCTGTTGTAGATATATGTAGTTGACATGGCCAAAATGCTCATGCCAAAGTTTTCTCATTGTGTTTGCATGAGAAACAATAGATACACCTACAGAATTGGAGCTCTTAAAGCCATCAAACTAATATAAGCGAGATTGTAAATCAACACTTCCAATAACAACAACAACCAAATCAGGATCATGGAGGTCTCAAATAACCACATCATGTGGTGAGAACTCAAATATCATACAAGAGCTAGAATGAAAAATCTGATAGACAGACAAGAAGTTCATAGAAATGGTTAGAACTAATAGAACATCCTGTAGGGAACCACCCTCTACAGAGATAGTGCTAGAACCTACAACAAAAGGTTGTGCAGAGACATAACTTCAATCTATGTAGTAACACTCTGGGTAAGTGAGGTAACCAAATAAGATGAGTGTCATATGGTTTGAAGTACCCAAATTAATGATCCAACTAGTAGAAGAAGACAAAGCACATGAAGAAAAAGTATGTGCTTTCCATAAAGGAGGAGGAGGTGGCTTTAGAGAAGCAATACTATGCTATTGCATGGTCTCCTCTAAAGCCTTAAGAAATTTCCAACACCTAGAAACTAGATGTCCTTTATTGCCACAAAAAATTTAAGGATCACCAAAAAACTTCTTATTCTTGGAGGAATGCTCACTGGACTTAGAAGGTTTACCTTTTAGAGTTGATTTCCAAGTATATGATCAAGGAGATGGCTTGGGGGAACTCTCACTTCCAACTAAATCTATTTTGGGCCATTTGAATCCCTATAGATGTCTGAGAAATTGACACCTGACTCTTTGATCTTGATAAAGAGTCCAACTATAGAAGCTTGGCCTACTCTCTAGTCAACCGATCACAAAAGACCTCAAAAGTGGGATGGTAAATCTAGGACCCAAAGCATCCATAATGGAATGGAAGGTAGAAGAGAGAACCTAAACATTTCCTTGAAGCTTTGATAGAATTAGGTAGATACACTTTGTATTAGTCTTGTTCCTCTCACAACCCTGTAACAAAGATCTTTATTGTTTAAACCTCATCATAAAGCCCTTAATGGAAGGAAATGAATCAGGTAAAAGTGATGTAAGTTCTACCTTAATTTGAAGTGCTCTAAACTTGTTAATGGTTCTAAACAAGTTCTTGAACTTGGCCCACATCTCTTGAGGAGTATCACACCCATTGAGATGAAATTGTAAGCTATCTAAAACACTCAAATAAATCAAACTCATGGCCTCATCCATCTTATTTTTGTGTTGAAAGTTTTGATAGTTACTCTAAAATACTATCTTTACTTCATGTGAACAAGAACACAAACACTTTGAATGGAGAAGCCATGTAATGGTAGCTATCCATGTGTGTTAGTTATGTGCATTTAGAGGAGCTACATAAGAAGAGCTCTCAACAATTTTTTAAGAAGGTGTTTGTTTTGATATAGTTTTGGTTTAGTGATGTAAATGATAGAAACAAGAGAAAAAAACACCCCACACAATGCAAAAAATTGAACCCAAGATACTAGAAGGAATGCGTATACAAGTAAAAGCAAAAAAAAAATTTAGTTGAGTATCATGTGTACCTTTGAAAAATTATGATGAAAATAAAAGATAATCTGGAAAGAGCTTGAAGAGACCTTTTCGAAGCTTCTTCTAGATCAAAGAATGGAGTGAAATTGAGCAAGTTATGCCCCCTAGAATGCAAAAAGGACCATTGGATTTCAACACTAAAAATAAGTACCATACTAGAAAAAAAACTTTAAAAACTTGCACTAATGCATCCATCTTGGAATCATTTTTTTGACGGTATCTCATTTTCCAAAAACTTCCTCCATATACTCGAGATGTCACTAAAAAACCACAGGTACCTCCAAAGGAAAAATTAAATTAAAAAACCCCCTTAAGCCCCATGGACTCTCATGTAATGAAATGTTAGGAAAATAAGGGCTTGATGGTGGTTTTCATTGGCAGAGTGACATATTGGACTAGGAGGAAAGGTGATAGAGGAGTTGTAGTGGTGGAGTGGAGGGGGTGTTGCAGGCAATGGTTGTTGAATAGGCCACGGGCCACACATTTTTTAAAACATGAAATGGTAACAAAAAATTGTACTAAATAGTTTTATTTTAATTTTTTTTAAAAATATTTAAAAATGTCTTGATTCACATGTTGAGGGTCATATGGCCTTGGTAGGTAAATATTTTTTTGCCTCTCTAGTCAACAATGTCCAAAATAAAAGCTCTTAATATGAAAATAAGGGTTTTAAAGCACTTTGAATCCAACCATGATGTCTGTTTGGAATCAAAGTGCCCTAAATTTTAGAGACCCTACTATTTACATAGAAGAATACCAAAAAATCCTAGATTTGTTCTGTCAAAACCTTGTTTCTCTTTTTCTTCAAATACAAACAAGCTATAACAAATCCAACTTTGATAACATGAAGGATTTGATAAGAAAAAATCTACAAATCCAAAAGAACACTTGCATGCAATAATCTTTCACAACAAAGAAAAAGACAAAAGAAGGCAAGGTTTTGGCTCTGAAATATGCAAAAATATATTATCAAACAGAAAGAATGAGTAAAAATATATACAATGGATCAATCCTTGTAGAAGGAGATTATAAAACCTAAAAGGGAAATCTTAGGAGGTAAATGATATTTAATAATTAATATTTAATTATTAAATGGGAATGCATGTGCATAAAGTGAAATCTAAAGTAGGGAGTATTAATCAAATCAATCCTTTACTCTAACATATACATTATAGAATTTATGTCACTTGGCCTTTAAATATAAATTTTAGAAATCAATTTAACATCATGATCAAAACAAGGGTTGCATGTAGCTCTAGTCCTTGCTTATGGCGGGGTAGGAAGAAGGTGTGTTTGTGGATGACATAGGAGAATTGGAAGCATGAAAAGATCAACATAGTACTTTATGGTCACATGAAGTGTACTAGCCTATTCACCTCAGGAGACTAGTACATTATCAATAGTCAGTCTTTTTGGCAGTGAAATCAAATTGTCAAAATAAATGGTGATGGGAACATTATGGATAGATTTGAGTTGAATTGAGAAATGTTAAATAGATGTCATATGTTCAGTTGGTTGTCATAGTAAAAGTAGAGTGTTGGAATTGTGCAATAGAAAGTGGATCAGAATCTTAAACTAAAATGACCAAGACACTATCACTAGTCCTGATATTGGTTTGCTTCTATAACTACTATGAAAAGTAGGTGCAAAATAGTGGGCCTCCATAAAAAATAATACCCTTTCTCTATTGGAGGAAAAACCCATTGCTAAGATAGCTAAGAGAAAGTCCATCACTCTGGCTAACAATTATCCTAAGAAAAATATTCATGCCAAAATATTGGCAAGAGGAGGAAAAAACCAATATACCAAGATTTGTCAAGTTTTCAAGTTGTTCTTATGAAGGAAATTGATATTCAAGAAATATAGTCATCTTAGCAAGATTACTTACCTCTAGATGAAAACTTAGTGAGGACAACAATGGTAACATAAAGAGAAATCACTATTTCTATATTTCCTAGCACCCAAATTTGTGTTGTAGAGCATTGAATCTACCTAAGCAATAAAAGTGCACAGAATGACCACATATTCCTCAAATAATACTATGTAACTACTTTCCTTAAATTATTCCAAGCATACACATTACAGATGAATTATTCTACAAAATATCTCGACCAAATATGGTAGAAAATGTGTGATTGCATGATATAGAGGATAATTTTTTTGTTAAAAAGGCCTTAGAAACATATGAGGAAATATAATTGGTAGTAATGAAGCTAAATTTTGTAACCTCTATGATACTTTCCTTACACCAAGATATAATAATAAATGGACTCTACAAAGGATAGATGAATCTTATTGGTCACATATCCAAAGCATTTAAGCATAGATTTAGCACATGGTTGATTCACCCCATTAAAAAAAATATTAATATAAAAATAGAAAAATTCAAACAAAAAATACTATTTCATAACTTTTATTATAGGACAAAACATAAATCAATATAAATATGTAATATTTATTGTAACACCCCACCACGAAACCAAGAAGGACATGCCTAAATGTTACTAAGTTTAGTGAATAATTTTCTTAAGTGAATTTCTTTTTCTTAACATATAAGAGTCCCAATAGGTTCTCTAACATTAATCTCTAACAACACTTCTTTTGTTTACCTATTGTTAAGTTATGATTATATGGACTATCCAAATATTAAGTGATCTATAGTTTACAAATAGCTTGAGACACAATTAAGTAGAAGTTTATTTGCCCTTCAAATAATTACAATTTTCATCACATATGCAAGACTTAATATTTGAAATGTATTTAATACTCAACTTGGACTAATTTATCTTAATAATCCTTCTCATCAAATCAACGCTCTCAGCAATTTCCAATTATTAACTAGCTATTTTGGAAGCTCCTCCATCAATCTTGTTACAAATCCAAAAGTTAATTAGATGCTTCATATGGTCAAGAAATATGGATGAGGTTAAAAAAATTCCCCTCATATCTCTTCAAGATATGGCACACAATCCTGTAGTTGGTGGAGTGAGTGTATATGATTTAGCATAAAGAAACAAGACTTTTAATGAAAAATTAGTTTGGCATATGTATAGAAAACCTCAATTCATATGGTATCAGATTATGCAACAGAAGTATTTAGATACTAATGATCCATCTAGGATCCTCTCAATGTTGTATCCCCCTAAGGGCTTGACCATTTGGGATTTTATGATTTCTTCACGAGACATTGTGCTTAAATACATCACCTAAGAAGTTAATAATGGAAGTGTAGTTAAATTCTAGAGAGATTCATGGCATGGTCACCCTCCCTTAACTACTTTCCAAACTTCTAATGACATCATAGCAATTTTAGAAGCTCATTGGGGAACAAAAGTTAGTCACTTTGTTTCAGCAGTCTTCATTCACTCTGGAAAAGCCATTTGGAAGGATCTAAATCATTTACCTTTGTTAAAATAGGATAGAGATTCTCTTCATAGCATCTTGGAAAATTTACATGTCTTTTTCTCCAATTGCAAAGTCAAATTATTATGGGCCCTAGCTAAAGATGGTACCTATTCAATAAAAGAGGGTTACAAATTATTTTAAAACATAGGTTTGGGTAAAGTACCATCTAGAGTGTTTTCATTTTGCTTGAATCATGTTGTTCTACCAAAGGTAGGTTTCTTTGCATGGATTACAATTAAACATAAAATTTTGACAAGTGATAGATTGGTTAGACTGAATATTGCCCCACCATTCACTTTTCTATTCTATAATGCATGTTAGGAATCGTTGGATCATCTTCTTGTGGCTTGTCCATTTGCTCATCAGTACTAGACATTTGTACTGAACAAATAAAATTATAGTACTAAACTTCTAGATAATTTATGGGACCTTTTTCAAGCATGACTAGTTCTTTTCCCAAATCCTCTATTTTCTAATCTATGGAAGTGTATTCTAGCTATAGTCATATGGGCCATATGGTGGGAAAGAAATAAACATATTTTTAGGAAGTAGTCTTCTCTGATTGCCAAGGTCTTAGATGTCATTGAAAGATCAATCTTATAAGTGAGTAATGCAATCTTATGCAAATGCAAATTTAACCCTATTGTTACTACATGGGATAGTAGGATAATGTAATAATGGAAAAAAATATATATCTCATCTAGAGGGGGCCCACGCAAGTTTTCTCCATCATTTGCAGATTAGTTTACTATCCACTAGCATCCACCTATTAAGGATTTTATGAAGCTCAATTTTGATGGAGCTTCATGAGGAAATCTAGGAATTTCAAGTTTGGAGGCATGTATTTGTGACTATCAGGGTAATGTTCTTGCTCTTACTACCTCCCCTCTACTTATTGGCACAAATAACATTGCTAAAGCACATACCCTTTTTGCAGGTCTAATTCTAGCTAAACAAGGGAATCACTACCGTTTGCATATTGAAGGTGATTCCTTAGTAATCATTAATGCTTGCATCAATAGAGTAACATATTCTTGGAATCTTAAATATATACTTAATCAAAATTTGGTGGCCCTTAGATATTTCCAAGAAGTGTGTATTTCTCACACATTATGAGAAGAAAATAAAGTTGTAGATCTTCCTTCAAATTTGGGATGTGATGGATTGAACTTTTATTCTCTACATCTAATGGTTATAATCGGACAACACGATGATCTCAAAAAATTGATTGTTGGAAGATTTTGAAGCTTTTCACCATGAAAACCACTAACTCACACATGATGAAGTTAAGATGCACTTTTAGCTTGGGATCATCTTAGCTCACGTCTTTTATTTGTACAGGCTATGATACTATTGTGATATTTCAAGAAAGCATTGAAGAGTCCAAAGGATAATAGTTACAAAATTTCAAACTATCGGCCTTTTGTTGAGCTATTTTCTTCGATTCTCCAATGTCCCTCCTTGCCATAGCTTGCAACAATTATTTCCAATCAAGCCGACTATTGCATGTTGGAGCATATGGCACGATCCATGCTAGCAGGGGAACTTCAGCCCTAGTGCAATGAGTTGCAAATGTTGGGCTAGTCCCCAATTCAATTTGGTACTACATGTAATATTAGATTATTCAAACTTTTGTATTGAGTAATGATTCCGGGTTTTCTTTCTAATTCTTTCCCAGATGAGCTTTTGAATCAATTTTATCAATAAAATTTTATAATGGCAACACCGATACATATGAAAACCCTCAAAAGAAATATATAATATCACTTCAAGAATAACACATGGGATCTAATTAAGAGCCTCTAGAAACCATAGGGAGTCTTAGGGATTACAAAAGCACTAATCATAAAAACCACTACAAACAATGTTCATAACAAGGAAAATATAAGGGGTCCAACAATAAATCCACTTACTTGTCAAGAGGTTTTGTGAACATAGTAAAAAAAAAATTGTTAAAATTTAATACACATTTAGTGGATATTTTACTCAATATAAAGAATTCTTTAATGCTCACTATGGTACAAAACACAAATAATTTTCCCTTAGTTAATTTATAATCTTTAATAAAATTTAATCAATAAATAATATCTATAAATTTAAATAAATAAGCACAATAATTAATTACTTTTTATTAATTTAATGTATTATACATTATATATTATTACGTATATACATCTAAATCATATGAAGCGTTAATTCTTATATAAATTGAATGAAGTGATGAAGGATACACAAAGAATTCATTTAACTTGATGATAACTTGGGGCTCCTTAAATGCTAG
The DNA here is from genome assembly GCA_028749045.1 of Cupressus sempervirens. Taxonomy (NCBI): domain Eukaryota; kingdom Viridiplantae; phylum Streptophyta; class Pinopsida; order Cupressales; family Cupressaceae; genus Cupressus; species Cupressus sempervirens. The sequence continues at coordinate 967,073,235 of CM053792.1, read as the reverse complement.
AAGGTCCTACGTTCTAATCACTATACTAACATCATAAGAAAATGAGAATAGTGGGAGAGATAAAGTAGGAATAGTTTTATGAATAGATTTTAGATTCTAGAAGTTTATAATTTATTTATGAACTTGAATTTTATAATATATAACTTATAACATCCACTATAAATTATCTTTTTAATTACAACTTATTATTAAATCTGATTACTAAGAAATATTCTTAGTTAGAACATATAACATATATTTTTTTAAATATTAATAGTATTTCCAACTAGTTAATCATTAAAATTAACTACTTACCCTTTTCATTATTTTACTCTTTTAAATTTTTTCTATTTACTACTATTTAGCATCTAATAACAAAATAAACTTCTTCAATTTTTAAATTTTTTTTTCAATTTAATTTTTATTTAACTAAATTTTCAATTGTAATAATATCTTATTTATATTGTGAAAATTTAGTTTAATTTTATATTAGATATTAAAAATTGAATTGCATTATTAAGAAATAGTAATATTTTCTATCTAAAACTAAATTTAACATTGTAAATTCTCTTTACCGTTTAAATATCCTATTACAAATTATACGGTTAATGGTGAATTTATAGATTCTATCTAATATATTAACCTTTTAACATTAGCTATTCAATTTATTATTATTTTAATTCTTTTACCGAGGTGAGTTTAGCTTATAATTTTACCGTACCTTTCATCAACTATTTGTATTTATTAATATGCACCTATTTATTTTACTATAGGTTGGCGTTTTATCTCTTTGCTACAACCATATCTATGCAAAGGCTATGCTTGTTTTATTTCTAATTCACACCAAAAGACAAAATACATAAGGTCAATCACAGTAAAATTTATTATTTGATTATAAAGTAATTATTGATAGCAATGATCTAACAAAGATGAAGGCCTACCTGTAGGTTTTTTTCATATAATTTGAACTATAACCTAGTGTAGCCTACTCCCTCCAAAGTACCATCTAGAATTGATCTTCCAACATAATCAGATTCCTCTTGGTTAATTCTCCCAAGTTGATCTCTTGATGCCCCTCCATGGTTTCTTGGAAAGAGATTTACACCTCTCTAGATGGTTAGAGAAGTTGCTCCTATTCAATCTAATCTCTAATTTATTAAATGACTCATTTAGTGAATCAACCTTGACTATTATTATTTATATTTATTATAGAATTATAAATATTTTTATTGTATATAATATATTTTACTACTTATGAAGATATCATTGGGGCACATATCTCAAGGAATACATGTAGCCTAATGACCAAGATCAACCCCTCTTGACTCAACGGTCAAAGGTTCAAAATTCATGACTTATTTCATAATTCTTCTCTTTCAAAATGATCTTTCTTTACTAACTCTAAGGCTATACTTTCATCCTTCTAACCATAAAGAGAATTAGTGGTAGAATGGTAGGTTGATGGCTTAGCTAAAGAGAGGTCTAATGTCTGAGTCAAGAGGTAAGATGTTTTAAAATTTACCTTTAGTCTCTCATCTACTCATTTATTTATTTATTTTACATATCATATAATTATTTTATACAAGCACATAATAAATCATAATAAATGTATATTTATTTGGGTATATATATGTACAATTCGATAAATACTCAAATAAATATATGATACCAAATTGGTAGAGAAACACATGTCAAGCGTAGGGAAACTATGCTAGTGGAAGAGATTGAAGTAGAAATGAGACAACATGTAGATGAAATGAGAACACATCATACACAAAAATCTTAGGATAAAAAATATATATTGAGAAGATGAACAAAAAGAGCTATGTGGATCGAAGAAAGGACAAGCTCAATCTCATGATAATGTTAGGTTTAGTTTTGATGGGATGAATTATATGACATTATATCATGTTCTACAAACATCAAATAATAGAGTACAAGAACTAATGAATGTTGATTCACAAAATTATTGTTCACAAGAAGAGTTCACATCTCAAATAAAAAGACAAAGACACTTTGAAAAGAACACAATATAGAATGGATGAGAGAAAAATTAATGTTAATGAAAGTAATGCAATTGACTTGAAGACTTTACCAATAATATTTTGAAATAGACTAAATAAACTTGCTATGCCAAGTATGTGCTACATTTTTCAAGAAAGTTATCTTGCAATGAAGGTTGTTGGAGTCTCTAAAGGCTCAATTTTTTATCAATGTCGACAAGAGAAAAATGGCCATTATTTTCAACATTAAATGACATGGATCCTAACACACAACCATTAGAATTTTCCAATAATAGACAAATAGAGGAAATTTTGATAGCATGTGTCAACCCCATTCTTCAAGTTACATATGAAACTAGAGGTCAATTTAAGTATAAATGTCATAGCTTAAGTTTTCCATAAGAAGTAAGAGAAATAGCCAAAATATTATCACATCGAATATTTTTTTACTTATTATCATTGTTTGCAAGAAAGATCAATGTAGAACAAGTTATAATTTTACAGTCAATAAAGAGAGGGTACACAAAACACTTAAATATAAAATAAAACATAATAATTTCTATAGAGATGTTCAAATTGATGAAAATGCACTTAGTGAACTTATATGCAATTCAAATGACAATATTTTTGACTAGCTAAATACAATTCATATGGAGTTTGAATCAGATGCAAATGAATATATATGTGTGTGTGTGTGTGTGTGGGTCCAATTGATATGCAATGTTGTTGCTTTGTCAAATTGCATCATTTAGTTTCAATTCAAATGTTGACCAGGGTATGTACAAGGCTATTTACTATAAGGATCATTTGACAAGACTCAATGATTGGGAGTTTTTTACACTAAAATTAGTGACTAATTTGGCACTTTGAATTTATTTAGAGTAATTTGATGCTCTCTTGATTCAGTATAACTCTTGTTAGAGAAAATAATGAATTAATTATTAATTATTCATTCTATTTACTTAAGTTTACTTAGGTTAATGCATGAAGTTAATTATTGTAGTGATGAGTTGTTGACAACACAAGAGTTTTTTCCCTTCTAGCATGTTCCACCTTTTTGTGGAAGTGTGCTTAGTTGTCAACCTTATCTTCTACCACCTTCTAGCTTGTTCTACAAGATTCCTTGAGGCCTTTATATTTAGTCTCTCTCTCTCTCTCACTCTCATTGTAAATCAATTCAATTAAATCCAATATACATTGCATTTTATTTCCTCATCGTGAAATATATCTTCTTCCATTGTTTGCTTCAAGCTCTTGCTCCTTCAATTTCTCTTCAATGAGTTATTTGGATGTAGGTGATCTTGGCATACTGTGAAGTTAGATTTCATCAACTCCTACATGGTATCAGAGCCTCCATGTTGCTTCTTGTTTGAAGGATTTTTGAAGCCATAATTGGGACACAAACCCTAGTTTGTTTGTGTATTTTTCTTCAATCCAGGGGTAGAGCAATTGTTTGGAGCACTTTGGGCCCAAAGGGACACTGCCATTGGATTCGAAAGGTTGTTTATAGTCAAGATCTATTGGAATATTCAAATGAGAAGAGTACTTCTGAGAGGGGGGGTGAATCAGAAGTAACTAGTTTATAACCACTTCAAATCCTTTTAAACACATAACTGAAAGTAAACTGCATGCATATAAACATATAAAGTAACATAAAGTAAAAACATGCATCAACACATAACACCAAGAATTTGGTAACCCAAAAACCCTCTAGGAATAAGAAGGTAAAATTGGGGTGGGGATGATACCCACAAAATCATTGTAGCAATAATTGTTTGGCCACTTTTGATGGTCTACCCTGTTAAAGGCTTTACACTATGTCAATAGTGACCTAGTTAAAGGATTTACAAACACTTTACAAGAAGTGTCACCCTATTAAAGGATTTTACAAAAGGTTGTTAGGCCCACATAATTTCTTAGGACTTTCAAACACCTTCTCAATGGTTCTCCCACCTAGCTGTTAAGCTAACCTATCAATATAGGATTTCCAACATCTAATATAGTTGCTAGAAAGTATTAGAAGCATTAACCTGATAATAGGAAATCTTCAATGACTAGTTTTAGGCATTTTATTTGCTCTCTCTAATGTGATCGTTGTTTGATTTGATCTCTATTCTTAACCCTTGTCCTATTTTGATTAATTGAATGTGTAATTGCTGCTCAATTCATTGAGTCCTTGACACCCTTGTTGCTTGCTCTATTTTGTAGTTTCCTAGTTGCTTAGCATCTTCCTTAACAATATCTTCAACAACTTGAAATGATGGTGTCTAATTCTTCTTATAAATATTTCATAGACTCTATTCTATTATAAATATTTATTCACTACATCCTTAATCTTATTCTGTAGGATGCTAAAGGCTCTATACTTAGGTGCAAATTTTCCACCATGTTTCTTATTGGCCTTTTTTATTTGACCTCTAGTTAGGTTAGGCATTACTTAAGCTAAGGTGGATTATCTAATCTCCTTCTCCATTTTCAAACAATAATGCCACTTATTTTCAACTATCTCATATAATTCTCTAGGCATGGTATTGTCAAGCTCTAGAGGTGTGTTCTTAAACTTTGCCATCATGGCATACATAGATTCCTCTACTTTATTTTTCTCTTATCTACTAAGCTTATTGAAATGAAGACTCTTTAAATCATTTAAATCTATATTCTTAACCTTTTCACAAAGTTTATCAATTGCAAATTTAGGAGGATGGCTTACCACTCAGAATTGGCTGTTATCCTCTAACTCTATTCTCTCCTCATCAGAATCTAGTTGTGCTACATATTTTCTTCTTTTCCTCTACACTTCACTAATCTATTCAGTGCCCTTCTTTTTCTCTTTTACTTCCTCCTTGGCCTTTTGTGTTGATGCCCTTGTAGTAGCCCTTGTTGTAGGTTTCTTAGGTTTGGCTTGAGTGGGCTTGGTTACTTTCTTGGCCTTAGGCTGAGCTGGAGTTTGAGTTTTAGCCTTTCTCTTCTTCTTCTTGGCTTGAGTAGGTGCTTCCTCAACTTCTTATTCCTCGTCACCTTCCTCCTTATCTTCTCCTAGGTCTTGTGTGAGTTTTATAAGGCCTTTCCTTTATTCTTCTTCCTCACTATCATCATCTTCTTCTTCTTCTACTGCTACACCTGCTGCCTCAATGTATGCTCCAAACTTCTTCATGATTTTCCTTACCAATTTTTCTTTCGTCTTTACTACAAAGGTTATCTTCAAGTCTATTTCAACCCTTAACTTGACTACATGACATGTGGCAAAAGGTTTGGCAGCTTTGTCAATATCTTCTACAAGTAGGGCAATGATTGCAGCTGATGCTTGGTCCACATCCAACTCATAACCTAGTGGCCTAAGCCATCTTACTCTTGGCACTACAACTTGAATGTATGTGTAGTCAATGTCAACCAAAAAGCATATGTCATTGACATGTTGCTCTACCAATGAAACTAGTATTCTCATTCTTTGCTTCATGGACTTCTTAAAGTCCTAAAAGTAGCTAGTCATTTGGGCCTCAAAGTTATTACCCATCTGCTCTATGTATTCATTAATTTGTGTAATGGAAAACTTGTTAGAGTTCTAATTTACCTTCCCAATTAAAGGGAATTCTTCCATCACATAGAAAAATATGCAGACTAATACTAATCCAAACTTGCAGTATGCTCCCTTGGATCTTCTTATAGCTCCCAAATTTCCATTGATTTGCTAAAGTAGATCATAAGTATGATATTTCTTTACTAGCTTATAAGATACATCAACAACTATGCAAGGTACATTGTTCAGTCTACTAGATTGGTAGAATTTGTGAGAAATCACTCTCACTACAAAGTCAAGTAGGGGTTCTATTACAGTGTCAATGGTCATACCTCTCTTGTTCCACTTAGCTCCTATATTTCTCTCAATAGCCTCCTTATTGTCACTCCTCAAGGTCTTTGACCAATCTAGGGTTGGGAATCCCTTAACCCTATGTACTATTCTCTTTGTAATCTTGATAGGTCCTATCTCCAACCATAGAGATCCATCATGGATTTGGCTCAAAAAAATCCTAATCCATTCTATCTTGAATATGGTAGGGAAAACTAGGGCATTTGTAAAATCCTTCTTCTCAATGATTTGAAACTCGTCCTTTAGTATACCATTATCACACAGCTTTTCATAGGCTTGGAATATCTCAAGGTCACCTATGGCACCTATTTTGTAGTTATATCATTTCCTAACATCTTGCACCATGACTACCTTCGATGGAATGATAGATAAAGCACCAGTTGGGTTGTTCTTATATGCAACTTTAGGAATGGGTTTGAACTTGGGTTGTTTGACCTCACTGCTAACTATTTGAACCTCATGACTCTCCTTTCCTTTGGTGTTTTTGGAGCTTGATGCCATTTTACCAAACTAGGGTTTGAATATGTAATAAACTTTAAACTACATAGCTTGGCACTTGATAAATACCTTTAGATCGATGAGTTTGTGCTGAATTACTATTGAAATCTATGCAAATGACTTTAGGGTTGTTGTTTGATCACTTCTTCACTCTTCTCATCTTTACTCTATGTTTGAATGGCATAAAAATGAGAAAAATTTGACCTTATATGATTCAAAACCTAGCATTTATTGCATAATGCATACAACTGTACACTCGGCACTTGAAGGTTCCAACATGACTTGGCATCTACTAAATTTCATTCACTCAACATCCACTAAAATTTCCAACTTGGCCTCAACCATTAACTTGGTCGCTACTAGCAACTCGACATGTACTAGAACTTTACTCAACATCTAAAGGTAACTCGATAGCTTATGCAAAAGCTTCAAATTTTGGCTTAGCATCTTTGCTCATGCAGATTTCTTCTTTGTAGTACTTCTTTGTTTTGGGACTAATGTATGATATAGCTTTGTGTATCACTTCCATACAAGTATCCTTGCTTAATTGGATGAGGTGTGACCACTTGACCTCTTGGATGAAGTGATCCCTCCATTGGATGTGCTTGCTCCATCCCTTCTTTGCCATGTCATATTCATCTCTGTCTTGATGTGTTCCACATCAACCTTCTATTTACCCTAGTTGGCTTCTGACTTGGGTGCCTTGGCCCTTGTTCAGCAATATGTGTTGATATATCTAGTCTTTAAGCAACTGAAACATGTGGTTTGGCTTAACCACCTATTGTAGTTTCCTCTAAAATGTGTTCTTATGCAATTTTTAGGAACATGACCATACTCCTGATAGTAATGACAGCTGTACCTGGTATTGTAATCCTAGTTGTAGTGGTGTACATGGTTGTTTCACCTTGCAGGTTGATTAAGTGTCTACATAGGCTTTGATCTACACTCAAAATCTCCATGTCAATACTTTTTGTAGTTGTAGCAGTGACCATCAAATCTTGGTGTCCTCATCATCTTGGTCCTATAGTCTTGTGTCAGGTGTCCTTGCTTGTTGTATTTGTAGTTGTGACCCTTGTCCTTGGGTTTGTCTTGTTGATTGGTCTTCCTACTCCTACATACATTAGCAATGTGACCCTTTTTGCCATAGAAATGACAAGTAGGTTTAGAGTTTTTACCTTTGTCACTCCTTTGCTCAGCACTCTTTGATGATTCACCCTCTTCAGTGCTAGTGAAACCTAATCCTGATGTGTCATTGCTAGATCTTGGTGATTTCAGAAATTGCTCAAAAAGCTTGATGGCTTTACTTGATTTGTTGAAGCTTTCTGCTATCTCCTTCTCTCTTCTTAATTCATTTTTCAATTGTTCATTTTGTATTCTCAGAGTGGAGATCTCAATGTCCTTCATGTTTATCTCATGGTGAGCATTCATCATCTGGCTAAGGATATCCAACTGCATGTTGGAGATCTTTCTAAGTTCTATGAACTTCTCCTCAAGTCTATTTTCATCCTCAAGCATGGCCCTATCCTCAATTGCTCTTTTCTTTTGTTCAGTTATCTCACATAGCATCATGGCTTGTGATTCTTGCTCCATTTGAAGAGATCTTATCTCTTCTATTTGGGCTCTATTTTTCTCCATCAGTTTTGCTATTTCTGCATCAAATTCCTTGGAATCTCCATTGGCAAACACTTGTGTGGTATCAATCTCCTTGTAGTGTATGTCATTTTCAGCTATGGGTATATCTTTCCTTCTTTTCAAAGATTTTTAGTTCCTGTCTGGCTTCCTCCAACTTATGTACAACAAGGTGCACATCAATCACCTGGTTGTCTATGATCTTCCTAAGTTTGAAGACTTCCATCTTTTGATCTTTTCTCTGAGCTGTTAGGCTTCTCCTTGTGAGAACTAGTGCTCTGATACCAATTCTTGGAATATTCAAATGGGAAGAGTACTTTTGAGAGTTAGGGGGTGAATCAGAAGTAACTAGTTTATAACCACTTCAAATCCTTTTAAACACATAACTAAAAGTAAACTACATGCATGTAAACATATAAAGTAACATAAAGTAAAAGCATGCATCAACATATAACACCAGGAATTTGGTAACCTAGAAACCCTCCAAGAATAAGAAGGTAAGACTAGGGTGGGGATGATACCCACAAAATCATTGTAGCAATAATTGTTTGACCACTTTTGATGGTCCACCTTGTTAAAGGCCTGCCCTATTAAAGGCTTTACACTGTGTCAATAGTGACCTAGTTAAAGGATTTACAAACACTTTACAAGAAGTGTCACCCTGTTAAAGAATTTTAGAAAAAGCTGTTATGCCCACCTAATTTCTTAGGACTTTCAAACACCTTCTCAAAGGTTCTCCCACCTAGCTATTAAGCTAAGCTACCAATATAGGATTTCCAACATCTAATATAGTTGCTAGAAAGTATTAGAAGCATTAACCTGATAGTAGGCAATCTTCAATTGCTAGTTTTAGGCACTTGATCTACTCTCTTTGATGTGATCCTTGTTTGATCTAATCTCTATTCTTAACCCTTGTCTTGTTTTGATAAACTAAATGTGTAATTGCTACTCAATTCACTAAGTCCTTGACACCCCTGTTGCTTGCTCTATTTTGTAGTTTCCTATCTTCTTAGCAACTTCCTTAACAATATCTTCAAAAAATTGAAATGATGGTGTCTAAGTCTTCTTATAAAGTCTTCATAGACTTTGAGTTTGCAATGAAATCAAAAACTCAAAATTCCTACTCAAATCCTTAGATTTAGTCCACTGGTTGCATGTTGTCTCCAATTTTCTGATTGGTTGTATGCTAATAATATAGGTAAATACAAAGATTCAATCCTATCTTCTTATCCCTTCATGAATCATCCAAAAATAGTTGTGCATCTTAGTTTATGAAGGCACAAACTAATATGTTGATTCTGTGTTACTTGGCAAATACTAAATAACTTGTGCTCGACATATATACTATCTTGTTTCACTTGGCACCTATTACATACTGTCTTGCTTGGTACATGTATGTTTTTGGTTTACTTGGTACATGTTACACTTTGACTTGCTCAGTATGAATTGTGACTTGGCACCTATATATCACTCGGCATTTATTGTTTACTTAGCACCTAAAGTCACTTGGCACCTATTGAAATTTTGGCTCGACACATACTGTAGCTCAACATATTAGTGTACTCAACATGTATAGGAAAATTGGTTAATGGTGTTAACACTTGAATGTCAAAACCATTTTGAGACCAACAAGATCCATATAAAATTTGCTGATTTTGGTGACAAGAGCTTTGAGAGGCAAAAAAAAAATTGGTTGTAGGGCTGTATGGACCTGTATAGACAAATTTTGGGCAAATTTTTTTTAAAAGATATAAAAAAGGCCATGCCACCACCCAGCAGCCACCGCGAAGCCATTAGCATGCCACCTACCCCTTGTCAATGCCGATCGCATCGCATACTCAATGCTTGACCCTAGCCATGGCTTGCTTATCGCTCTCCTAGCGACACCCCCTACTTCCACCACCTTTGCATAGCTCTTCTACCTTTCAACTAGTGTTCACTACTCCAACACCATCTCTTCTATAGCTCGCTTGCAGGGAGTTCCTATGTGGCCTTTTTGGAAGGTGGCACTGCCATGTAGCATGCCACATGGCCCCTTTTTTTGTTGTAATGGCTTAGCAATTTTTTTGCACTATTTTGCTGAAATCAGCATGATGTCACCTTGTATCAACACCCCTGTCAGTAATCCTAATCCCTTTTTGACCTACTTGCAGTTTTTTGGCCATATCTTGAGCATACAATTGTATTTTTTTGATCTAAAAGAAGTGCTAGAAAGCTAGTTCCAAGATGGAGACATTAGTATAGGTATTTTTAAGTTTGAGTGTAGTTTTTTTGCTCATTTTTAATGTTGAAGTCCAAAATTCTATTTTTGACTCTGGCAAGCTTTTCTTTTGCATCCCATGTCTATTTTTTGAAAATGCTATATTTTTGGAAAGTTGGTTGTGTCTACTTTTCAGAAATGCTATCATTTGCTTCATATTCTGCCCATGCTTTTTCTATCATGCTTTTGGTATTTTTTCTCTATGGTGGATATCTTGGGTATTCTAGGTTTGAGGATTATTTTCAAGGCATAGGATCTTTTGTTTTGGGCTATACTATATTTTACATTAGCTTGCTTTATTTTTTGATCATTGTAGCTATCATTTGTAAGCATTTTTATGCAAATGCACTAAGATAAAGTGCCACTCTTGCAATTCAAGTTTAGGAATGTTGTTTTGAGATAGTTGTACTTGCACTATTTTATAAAGCACCATGGGAGGGATAGTTGTTTGCCACTTTTGTGCCTTCTTCCTTTTTTTTGCCCCATGTAGAGTCGGTGTGACCGTGTCTTTAGAGGTGTTTGTACCTCTTTCCCTCTCTCATTGTTCTTAGTTCTATTTGTAGAGGATATTGGCCCACCTTCTTAGTTGCCTATCATCTCACCCTATTTTCATTAAGGGGGGGTTATTCTATTGTTCTAATGCTTCTTTGGTTCGATGGTTTGATAGTGTGAGCTATGTATTCAGTGGTTGATCCTATATACTAGGTGATTGCAATGCTGGCTACCTATGAATTTTGATGAGATGGATCATCTACCATATAGACACGCTCGGTTCATGCCTTCTTCTTCCATGAAGGTTCTTTAGATTAGCAGTTTCTTTTTTATGATAGAATTTGTAGCTTTTTCATGCTTCAGTGATGCTCTTCATGATCTCTTTTTGTTCCTATTTTCGAGGACATTCCTCTAGTTGGAAAATTATTTAGTCCTTCATTAGGTTACCTCTTTTTGGGGGAGGGTTTTTCCCATGTGGTTTTCTCTCTTTCACTATTCTTAGAGGTTGCATTTCTTTGCATTGTACATGGGTACCTAACATGGCCTTGTTGTTGGGAGCCATTATGCATTTCTCTTAGTTTTGTGAGCTTAAGGCATTTCCCTAAGTTGCACTTAAGGGAAGGTGTTAGAGTAAATAATTAATTAATTATTAATTATTTATTCTATTTACTTAAGTTTAATAAGGTTAATGAATGTAGTTAATTGTTGTAGCGATGAGTTGTTGACAATGCGAGAGTTTTTTCCCTTCTAGTATGTTCCACCTTTTTGTGGAAGTGTGCTTAGTTGTCAACCTTATCTTCTACCACCTTTTAGCTTATTCTACAAGCTTCCTTGAGGCCTTTATATTCGGTCTCTCTCACATTGTAAATCAATTCAATCGAATCCAATACATATTATATTTTATTTCCTCATTGTGAAATATAACTTCTTCCATTGTTTGCTTCAAGCTCTTGCTTCTTTTGATTCCTCTTTGGTAAGTTATTTGCATGCAGGTGATCTTGGTGCACTACGGAGTTGGATTTCATCATCTCCTACAACTCTAACATAATTTCTAAAGATTTTTCTTATCCTCAATTATGAACCTAGAATGGACTTGTACATACATCCCCTTCAATTTCAACAATTTAAGAATAATAGTAAGGATTCTTTAGACTATATCTAAATAATTGAAACAACATTTATGTAAAACTTCCTAATTTAACATGTCAACAAAGGAAAGTATTTCTAATTCTGAGCAAATTTAGAATGGTAATTCAATCTAAATAATCTATTTGACATATGAAGTTCAATTCTTAATTATAGTTCTTGTTGGAAATGTAAGAGAGCAGCTGAGAGGGGAGAGGTGAATTAGTTACTAGAAAAAAACAAATCCTTGTCTGTTAGATGTCAATACAAACTTCCATTGATCATACAATACTAAATATCTTGGTTAACACTGAAATATTATCGATCTTGGTTAACAAAGCCATGTTAAGATTTATTAAACTATTTTAACCTTTACTAACATAGTTGCAAAAAAATAAAGCATAAGAAAACAACATGAACACAGATGACACCAATATTTAACATGGAAACACAATTTGTGAAAAACCACCTTGCAACTAGTCACAATAATTTTCACTCTTCTGAAGTGAGCCCTATTAGGAGCCAACCCTATTAAAGGTTACTAAAAATACTATTAAGTATGACCCTATTAGAGGATTTAGATCACCTTGTTAAGAGTAGCCTAGTTAGAGGTCTTCAAACACTTCAATCTTGAAATGTCACCTTGTTAGAGGATTTACAAAATGGTTGTTAAGTCAACTCTATTAAGAGATTTCTTTACTGCTATAATGGTTAGAAAGAAACAACAATCTTGCCCTAATTTATGAAGCAACTTTCTTTGCAGATTCAGATCTCTATTTTGTCTTGGGCTCTAGATCCTACCTGATAAGATGTTTCTTTGTAGCTTATGTTTTACACTTTCCTTCACATATCCATCTTTTTATTCCATATTCCATTTATTCATTTTATCCTCACAATTTGACCTTTCTTATATATCATAAGCTAGGACAAGTCAGCTTAAATACCCATCTAGATAATTAATAAAAATTTGAATAGTTGGCCTCAATCAATTAAATATTTGACAAATGTATTTTGTTGCCACTCAATTGATACTAGGATTGAATGCTCAATTCACATGGTGACTCCTTTGATGCCCAACCACTCAGTCAATACTACATGTAGGAATCCTTTTATTAAAAAATTTCTCGATTAATACTGGAAAGTCTTCTTTACTTGACTACTCAATTAGTACTGAGATATACAAGGTTAATAGTGCAAATTCTACATTGCTTGGTTAATAATGACATTTGTGTAAACATCAATGACAATAAACAATTGAAGAATTATTTCCAACAATCCCAACTCTAGAAATTATATGAAAAAGTACTATTCCTACCTTAATAAATTTACAATTAACAAGAATTAGAATAATTCCTATGATATTGAATTGAGAATGATAAACTTCAAGGAATACGACCATAAAAACTAACTCAGTATCTAGATCCAAATGTGTGCACAATATTTCTAATTGCAAATGAATTTATAACACATGAATAAGATCCAAATGATTCCTTCAATTATCTAGGCTTTAATCTTGAAGTCAATATAACAATTCACTAACTAAAAAAAAAAAAAAGTGATTACAAAATAACTTCCTAAACTGATGTTCTTAACTAGCTTCCTACTATTTAAAAAAAACTAATACAGTCGACCCCTAAAATAGAGTAGCAATGAAATATTTATAGTGAATATTCCTTATTTGAATTCAAAAAATATTGACCTAAATGTTCAATATCAATGACTAAAATGAAGGATAGAACTAGAAGTTCCTTAATTACAATAGTGAAGTAGAAGAAACAGATGGATCAAATGTTAAACACACACGTAGATGTATATCAATGACTCATAAAATCTAAGAGTTTCCTTCAGTTGATCCAACCATTCCCTTCAATTTTGAAATTCATGATTTAGTTAACTGGACTTCATATCCACAAAGTTTGACATAAAAAAAAAATATCTATCTTCAAATCTGTAATCACCTCATAAATAATGGGATATAAAATATGCATAATAATGACACAGACTTAAAGATTCATTCAATAATAGATAAGGAAAAATATGCAATATTGACATTAATTTATTAGTTCAAAATCAACTTAAAATGCCAATTATTTAAGTATAAGTGCAGATAAGTTTTATCATTTAGACATATTAACATTCAAAAGATGTTTTTGAGATCATTAAAAACAAAAACAAAAGATGTATTAACCAGTGCTCATCATTTTCTCTGCTTCCTAGACTAAACAATGTCCTCATCTTTATGGATCTAGTAAGTTTCTATTCTCTTCTTCCACAAGAATGCACAAACACATTCATCTAAAGTCATATCTAACATAAGCTCCAACATATTGATACCCATAAGTTATAATGGCATCATTTCTCCAATCTCTAGTCTCTCACCATCAAGTCCATTTTGTGCATTAAATTAAGGAGTAGGATGGATAATTAAGTAGGTCTGAATCTCATTCCAATCCACCTAGTTTCTTACATCTCAATGATATAATGAATTTCCCTTGTTCTTGTTTGTGACCAGATAAAATTATGAGGGGACATAGGCTCTCCACTCCTAATTCTTAGTGAAACAAAATCTTACCTTTCTTTGATACCACTATGAGTTTGCAATGTCATATGATTAACTACATCATTGTAACCTCTAACAATTTCTTATAAATTTTATTTATAATCTTGAGAAGTATCACCAATCTCTGCAACTTAATTGAAGTCTACCCTAAAAGGACTAGTTTTTGGGTATTGATTCCTCATAGGAAGACCTATCTTGGCTTGTATCTCATGGAATCTATCATTTCTTGACTCCCAATCTACTTGATTTTGCATGAATAAAATGAATTCACTTAGTTTTACTTATCTAAAATATAGATATAGAAAAGACCTAGGATAATGCCCTAATAAGAATCCATGCAAATAAAATTCACACATTGCATTTCAAACTGCTAGAACAATAGCAGTGTAATCGACCATGAAGTCAAAATCATCATCATAGTCTAATTTCCTTTTCAAATTGATTTGATTCATTTTGAATACTCTCTAAGAAAAAAAAACATTCCTAAAGGTTTCTTTAAATAATTCATATGTAGATCAATTTGTAATACATGTTCTATCCTGCTTTCAACTTCATCTCTTTTTTTAGTTACCTACTCTAATTGTTGTTGCAATTCTTTTACCTATTGCTGATATCTTTGGGAAGAAATTAAAAGGTATCTAGGTGGAGTTATGGAAGTAGATGGTTTCTGATCAATCTGTGCCTAGCAACTTGTAGTTTTTGTCTTAAAATTTTTGTTTGTTCTTCATACCCAATTTTCATATCTACAATCTCACGTCTTATAAGTGTCACCCCTTCTTTTAATGCATTCGATTGTTCATCTTTCAATTTATTTTGGGCTTCTAAATTTTCTAATTTTCTTCTTCTAAAATTTCCTTCTCTTCTCTTCTATTCTTTGAAATGACCCTTCATCTTCACTTCATTTGGTGCTTTGAATTCTTCATCTACCTCCTCTTGAGAGCTAGAGCTACTTACATCATAAACATCAATTGTACTTATTGGTATAGGATGAATAGAGCCAGAGTGTTCTAGATCACTAGATAAATTATCATTTGTTTGATCAATAACATGGTCATTAGTTTTATTTTCTTCATCCTGGGATGGTTCTTTTGGATTTATTTGAGGATTTTCAAGTACATGTGGAAATCCTGGAAAGGATTGTTCTGTTTCTTTTGTAGAATTATTTGTCTCAAGAATGTTTTCTTCAATAGGAGATCCTTGTGTGGCTCCTAATGAATTATTGAAGTCCTTAGTGGTTGGTTCATGTTGTTCATGCCCTAATGTTTCATCTTGAATAGGGCTTTCATCACAATGTTTCTTCATTATATTACTAGGAGATTTTTATTTCTTTCTAGGCAAAGTTAGTAACTCTATAGGCTTCAAATCAATTGAGAGAAACCTTGGAGAATGATAGGTTATAATAGGTATTTCTCTCTCTATTCCTTATTTTTGCTTCCCCTAAGATTTAGGCTTCTGCATTTCTTTAGCCCTAGGTTTTTTTTTATCCTAGATTATAGGCTTCTATATCTCTTTAGCCCCAGGTTCTTGTTTTATCCTCTTAACTTTAGGACTACTATTGCTCCCTTCTCTAGTTAAGAAATTATACCAAGATTCTTCCCCTAATGCATTTTTCATGAAATGATGCTATAAAATTAAATGCATGAGAACCTAGTATCTTACCTCTTTCTACTTTGTTATGGCATTATGGATTACTGTTGATCATTGATGTAAGAGAAACTCTTGAAGATCAACCCTAAGCTCTAGTCTTCGTTCTCCATAGCAGACATGACATAGAATTTCCAAACCAGGCTCAAGTACCAGTGCATACTATCCATTAGAGATAAAATATTTCATTAGCACCATTACCAGGGCTTTCCATGGCTCAAACAATGAGACCGATTGATTCCTTTGGTATTACTATTACTTTTAACTTGCTCTGGTCATTTTTCACCTTCTTGAGCATTGTAAAATTGCTAAACCAATTCTTCTAAATTGGTTGTTTTCCTAGTAATTATCTCTCCTTCAACTAGGATGAAAAGTTGGCTTATAATTTCTATGGTGACATGAATCACTCTCCCATGAACTCTTGTAACATTCACATGAAAATTTTGAACAAATTCATTCACCAATTCTCCATGAAAACCCTCATACATCCAAAGGAAATCCAACCACAAAGCTCATTGTAACCATTGTTCTGACTCCCTATCCAATTCTAGTCTTTCCATCTTTGATTTCCTCTTCTTACCCATTGATTAGCTCTCACACTAAGTAATGAAATACAATAGAAGCACCAAAAAAACATAAAATTTTGAATATGGAAATTTAGCAGACTAGAGAGCTTGTTGTTTTGAGTTTAATTTCTAGTACTTGTCATAATGATCACATTAATGAATGAGACCATTTCCTTTTTAAGCTATATAAAACAACTCTTGACAACTCACTAACAAATCTTTCTTTCTTGTAGTTGGTGATGCTTAAAGGATGGAAGTGCTAACTAATGTGACATTTATCTTTCTCAACGTCTTTCCATAATACTTGAGCATTAATTACACTTTATTTCAGTTTTAATTTTCTTAAAACATATCTATTAATGATTAATAACTAATTGTACAAATATGCCCATTCCTTATATTAGTGAAATAAAAGCTAATAATGATTAATGAATAATGAATAGTTTGATATAATAACTGCACACCTTCCCAAACCTTTTGTTGAATTTTTGGATTTTTCTTCGTGTGTGTTACAATTGGAAAGAAATAATGACCTATGTCATTAGGAGCTGATTTATTTAATCCAGAGTAAACTTTGAGACTTAGTTTCCCCTTCATGAATCTAGAGCCATCAGGAGTGACTTGGTTCTTACAAGAAGTTGCCACTACTAGTTTTCAATTTCTCATGGGCATGAATCAACATTTCTAGTTTTGTAATATCCCAACTATTATGTTATCTTGGGATGCTAATATTTGCAAAATAAATGTTAGGTTTAAATACTAACAATTTTATAAATATACTATTCTTTTCATAGTTTTGATCATGATCTCATTCTCATCTAGCCATTTATACAGGCTTACTCATCTCTTGCACTGAGTTGATAGCCATTTATACAAGTATCTCACTTCTTGCATTGGTACTATAATATTCATTACTCATTTAACCATTTATACATGGGGTATAGTTACTTCTCGCACTAACACCATAAGCCATTGATATGAGGACACATCTCATATACTGGAACAATGATATTTTTGTGAATTCTAACTTACCCATTTATATAGAGATGATCCCATAAAATCTATACTGACACTATGATTCTCCTAATCATTTCATTAAGACAATATCTAGACTCAATAATTATATTATATTTCTATCTACCATTTCTTAGAGTACCTTGCCAACACACACACACACACACACACACACACACACACACACACAAATAATTAAATATGTGACATCTTTTTTTTTGTTAAGAGGGGTAAACACTTTGACCTAGAGCTCTAGTGAGACCACAAATGGGGGACCTCATCCCCATTATATTTGAACCTTGATGGCAAGGATAAACTCTCAACAACTTAACCATCAAAACATGCCATTATTGGAAAATATGTGACATCTTAATACAAGTGTGGATTTGATATTAATATAAATTTAGATTTGATAATAATAATATAAGAAAATGTTACTTTACTACCATAAAAATAATGAAAATAAAGCACAACATATTCCACTTCAAATACCCTTGATTTTTAATGGTTTCATGATACACCTTCCTATTTTATTGGTTGGTCTGATGCCTATGCTTGTTACCATTAAATTGACTATCTCGTCTGTAATATCTAAACTCTACAAATCCATGTCCTTATTGCATTGCCAATTCTATTCGTGCTTGGGATTTTGTTACTTCCACATCACTATGCTAATCTTCCTTCCTTACTTGGATACCATGTAGTCATTATTATTTTCCATAACATGGTTTGTAAACTAAATGTGTTATGATCTTCCTCCTTGTTATTGCCTCTGCACATGAGTTTAATGGTGATGTGATTGATTGTCCCCAGTTTCATCATATGTCCACATGGGTCTATGCTTCGAGTGCCTCTATCCTCCTCCCCCCTTTTTTAAGATGCCCTGATGCCTATTAATACATGGTGGTGCCACCTCACGATCCCTTATCTAAGGGTCAAAAATATAGATTATGTATATAATCTAAATATACATTTATTTTAAAGTTAGTTCAATACTTTCTTATTTGATCTTTTTAATTACTAGTATTATTTTCTATTAATACATCAATGTATTAGGATTTCTTATGTCTCCCTTATAATACATATTATTGAATAGTATAAATACATCTAATATTGTTATTAATTACTATAGGAAATAAAAAATAATGGTTAGAATATACATTTGTTTACATTTAAAGTAATGGATGTTTTATATGTAAGGTAATGGATGTTTCATATGTTTATAGATTTTGCATGTCAATAGGGGTTATTACAATCCACCCCTCTCAAATTTTCTTGTTCTCAAGCAAAACAAACTTTCCCAATATTACATTCTATCGAGTGATTTGAAAGGGCCCATTCTCTTAACTGATGATGGCTAATGTTGCATGCTCTTATTCCTCAATTCTTTACTTTTTGTTTGGAGTTTCATCATCATATGTTATTTTATTCATTTGTCCTGATTTACATCAATGACCATGCTTCCAAGGTTCATTACATCTAAAATATAAGCTTTTTTCTTTTAATTCCTCCATTTTCTAACATCTGTGGACTTTATTCCATGATTCCTTGTAGTAGTAGCATGACTTGCCTTGATAGTTATCTTTCATCCCTTTATTTTGATATGATGTTGTAGGTGTAGAGTTATTTGAATTCTCTTTGCATGTGTTGGACTCAATTTTCTTGGCTTTTGATGCAAGAGCATCTTGGATTTCCTTGTTATCCTGCTCATTTTGTTCATTTTGTCAGTTGGTTCTGAGTTGCCAGTTTTCAATTGGTGCCAAGTTTCCAATTTCTAATTGATGTCGAGTGCTAGTTTTCTAATATGTGCTAAGTTACCTAGTGTATGCCAAGTGTCAGTATTTGGACATGATTTCTGTGAGCTGACTTGCGAGATTTATTTCAATTGCAAAATTTATGTTAAGATCCTTTCTTGGGATGAGTCCAGACCATTGTGAGGTCAACCTTCCTCTTATCTAATGATTCTAGAATGATATATAAGCCATTTTGGCAAGTATATATAGAGTGTTTTGGCTTAGAATTAGGAAGTTTTTTTAGAAGAAAAAAGATTTTAGAGTAGAACAGAAGGTGCAAATTTGTTGTTGGATCTTTATATATGAATGTATTGTAATTGGTCATAACCTAGAAGGCCTTACAGCTGGGCATGTATGAAGATATTTTGATGGATTAATAAAATTATTCACTCTTCTTCCTCCTTTGGTTGTTGTTCCTTGTGTTTGCTTCTATTGTGTTAACTCTTGCATGGTGGCTTGGATAGTTGGGTGAGCCTTTGGCCCTAGTTATTCACCTTGTTGCCTACGTCAATTAGTATCAGAGCTTGAGGTTCATCCTTGTGGAGATTGGATCATGCAAAACCCTAATTCAGATTTGGTTGTAGGGTGGCAAATCTGTGGATTTGACCTATAACTTGTAGAGGGCTATGATCTTGCAGGAACCTAATTTTTAAAGATGGTTCATGGTAGAGGAAATAATGTTGCTAATGCTATATTGGATTAGTTGAGTCAAATTGCAACCAGATTAGATGTTGTAGAGATAGCCCAGAGGAGAGGAGCACATCTTGAAGCTATGAGTGATGATGAAGTAGTAGCACCAAACCATAATCCAAAACCTGAAGAAGATCAAGATGAGGAAAGATTGTTGTGAGTGTTGTCTAGGGAAAATTCAAAGCCTACTATACAAGTTGTTCCCTATGATGGGAAATTGGATACCAATGTTGTGCTAGATTGGATCTCTAATATGGAGAAGTTCTTTGAGTATGAAAACACTCCTAATAATAGAAAGGTGAAGATTGTAGTCACTAGGCTAAAAGGTCATGCATCACTATGGTGGGAGCACTTGCAAACTGATAGACAAAGGAGAGGAAAGGAAAAGATCAGAACTTGGCCAAAGATGATGAACAAGGTAAAGAACAAATTCCTTCTTGTTGATTACCAAGTTAGCTTGTTGAGAAAGATGCAAAATTTGAAACAAAAGGACATGACTTTGAAAGAATATACTGAGAAATTCTATAGATTAGACATCATATCTGGACATGTGGATGATGATATTGAGAAAATATCAAGGTACATTAATGGATTGAAATCTGGAATTCAAGATGAGATAAGTTTTGTGAAGTTGGAAAGTGTAGAAGAAGCATATCAATATGCCTTGAAAGCTGAGAAGATCTTGACAAAGAAGCATGAACAAAGACAAAGAGGTAGAGGTGGTAGATTCCATAGAGGCAGAGGTAGATCTTATGGACAAAGTGGCGGATCTAACAATTCTATGCAAGATAAAGGAAAATCTATATGGAAGAGTGATGACAAAGGAAAGACTGAATGGAAAGGTGGTAATTCTTATCGAGGATGAGGTAATTCTTATTCTAGAGGTGGATTTCATGGTAATTGTTTTAGATGTGGCAAAGAAGGGCATAGATCTTTTGAATGTAGATCCTCTAAAAGTGGGAAAAATAATAGAAATGTTATGATTGAAGAAGACATTGAGAGTTCACCAAATGGACCTAAGGCTGGAGAAAATTTGACAGTGGAAGTTCTACAAATCTGGCATCGAAGGAGTTGGTTACCAAGTTGTAGTTGTAGAGGCTAAAACATCCCAAACCTTATCATGTTTCATGGTTCAAAGATGAGCATAAGATATTGGTAAGTGAGCAATGCCTTGTGAAGTTCAAAATTGGACATTACTTTGATGAAGTTTTGTGTGATATTATGCCCATGAATTGTTGTCATATTTTGTTGGGTAGATCTTGGCAATATGATAGATATGTTGTACATGATGGAAGATTGAATCAATATACTCTTTGGGTAAATGGGAAGAAACAAACATTGTTGCCTTTGATTGAAAGTCCAGAAGAGGTTAATTACACTACTATAAAAAATTGCATGGTTAATGGGAAACAATTTGAAAAGGAAATGAAAAGGAATCAAGTTTGTTTTGCTATAATTCCAAGAAAATTGAGTTTTGTCAATGGAGATCGAGTACAAGAAAATAGTGTTAACCAAGTGCCATTCAATGGTGATCAAGAGATAGATGGTAGTATTGACCGAGTGCTAGAAGAAGTTGTAGAGTTTTTGAATGAGTATAAAGACATTATTGCTGATAATATTCTTGATGGTTTACCTCTTGTAAGAAGTGTAAGTCATTGTATGGATTTGATTCCTAGAGCTAGTTTGCCAAACAAGGCACCATATAGATTGACACCTATAGAGAATGAAGAACTTAATAGACAAGTGCATGAGTTGTTGCAAAAAGGTTTGATTAGAGAAAGCTTGAGTCCATGTACTGTACCTACTGTATTAGCACTTAAAAAGAATGGAGAATGGAGAATGTGTACTGATTCCAGAGCCATTAACAAGATAACAATGAAATATAGGTTTCCTATGCCAAGGATGGATGACATAATGGATTGTTTGAGTGGAGCAAAGTATTTTACCAAGATTGATTTGAAGAGTGGTTATCATTATATCAGAATTAGAGAAGGTGATGAATGGAAGACTACTTTCAAGACAAAAGATGGTTTGTATGAATGGTTGGTTATGCCTTTTGGTTTGACTAATGCACCTAGTACTTACATGAGGTTAATTAATGTAGTTTAAAAAGAATTTTGGGTAAGTTTGTGATTATTTATTTGGATGATATTCTAATATTCAGTAAGACTAAGAAAGAACATCTTGAGCATATTAGACAAGTATTGTAGAGGTTGAAAGAGGAAAAGTTGCTAATTAATTTGAAAAAGTGTTCTTTTATGCAAGAGGAGATTGTGTATTTGAGATTTGTGATTTTGGATGATGGTTTGAAGATGGAGCTTGAGAAGGTTAAAGCAATTTTGGAATGGCCTACACTTGAGAATGTAAGTGAGGTAAGATCATTTCATGGTTTGGCTAGTTTTTACAAAAAGTTTATAAAGAATTTCAGTGTTGTTTGTAATGCTATGACTGAGACAATGAGGGGAGATAAAAAAGAATTCAAGTGGACGCATGGAGCTGATAAGAGTTTTGAGACTTTGAAACAAAATGTTGCTAAATTACCTATATTGGCTTTGCCCGATTTCAACAAAGTAGTTCAAATTGGATGTGATGCAAGTGGTAATGCAATAGGAGCTGTATTAAGTCAAGAAGGTAAGACTATTCCTTTCTTTAGTGAAAACTTGAATGATGCTAAAAGAAAATATTCTATGTATGATCAAGAGTTTTATGCTATTGTTCAAGCATTGAAGAAGTGGAGACATTATTTGATGCCTAAGGAGTTTGTGTTGTATACTAATTATAAAGCTTTACAATACTTGGGAAGCCAACATAAATTGAATTAGAGAAATATGAAGTGGTTTGAGTACTTGCAGAGTTTTACATTTGTCATTAAGCATAAGAGTGGAGTTACTAACAGAGTTGCTAATTCATTGAGTAGAAGATTTTCTTTGTTGACTGAAATGAAGGTTGATGTTCTTGGTTTTGATGAGATGAAAGAGTTATATGATGTTGATCCTGATTTTTCTGAGGCATGGAGAGAGTGCAAAGCACCAAATCTGATAGATCACATAAGTATGATGAGTATTTCATTCAAGAAGGTATGTTGTTCAAAGGAATTCAGTTGTGTATTCCTAGAAGTTCTATAAGGTTGAATTTGATTAAAGAAAATCATAGTGATGGATTAGTTGGACATTTTGAAATTGATAAGACATTGAGTTTGCTGAAAGAGAAGTATTATTAGCCACAAATGTATAAAGATGTTCAAAAATTTGTAAAGAGTTGTGGGGTTTGTCAAGTTGCAAAAGGAGTGAGTTAAAATACTGGTTTGTATACACCTATTACCGTTCCTGAGAAACCTTGGATTGACATCAGTATGGATTTTGTTCTTGGATTGCCTAAGATAGTGAAAGGGTATGATTCCATATTTGTTGTAGTGGATAGATTTTCTAAGATGGCTCATTTCATGCCATGTAAGAAGACATCAGATGTGCAGCATGTTGCTGAACTTTTCTTTAAAGAGATTGTGAGACTGCATGGATTACCAAGATGTATTATCTCAGACAAAGACAATAAGTTTTTTGGTTATTTTTGGAAGACTTTGTGGAAGAAGATGGGTACAAAATTGAAGTTTAGTTTTTCATTCCATCCACAAATAGATGGATAGACAGAGGTTATGAATAGAATCTTAGGTAATTTTCTAAGATGTTTAGTTGGAAATAAGCCAAGTAATTGAGAGATGGTATTGGCACAATTTGAATTTGCATATAATAATTCTCTGAGTAGGAGTATAGGGAAGACACCTTTTGAGATTGTTACTGGAATGCATCCTAGAGGTATATTAGATTTGAGAGATGTAACTAGTGAAGAAAAGAGAAGTGTTGCAGAAGAAGAATTCACTGATTTTATGGAGTCTTTGCATAAGGAAGTCAAGCTAAGTTTGGAATAAAGTAATAAAAAATATAAGAAGAATGCTGATCAATCTAGAAGACACCATGATTTTCAAGTTCGTAATGAGGTGATGGTTCATTTGAAGAAAGGAAGATTCCTAGTTGGAACATACAATCAGCTAAACATGAAGAAATTTGGACCTTGTAAGATCTTGAAGAAGCTTGACAATGGTAATGCCTATGAAGTTGAGTTACCTGATGACATGGATATATCTCCTATATTCAAAATTGCTGATTTGTATAAGTATCATGAGTTAGAGGATTAAGTTGTTGTATCAAATGATTATCCTAAGAAGTAGATGGAAGAAGTTGAATAGATATTGGATCAAAGAGTTGGCAAGAGCACAAGAGGAAAGATTACAATGAATATTTGGTAAAGTGGAAGAACAAACCTATTGAAGATGCTTCATGGATTTCTCAATTTGAGTTGGATTCAGCTTAAGTTGGGACATCTCAATGATTCAGGAGAATCATTTCTCCAACCCCTAGTTGTCTGATGTAAGAGCATCCTAGGTTTCCTTATTATTTTGCTCATTTTGTTCATTCTACCAGTTGGTGCCAAATTGCCAGTTTTCAGTTGGTGCTAAGTTGCCAGTTTCCAGTTGGTGCCGAGTTGCTAGTTTCTAGTTGACGTCGAGTGCCAATTTTCTAATATGTGCCAAGTTACCCAGTGTATGCCAAGTGTCATTATTTGGATGTGATTTCTGTGAGCTAACTTGCATGATTTATTTCAATCGTGACATTTATGTTAACATCTTTCTTGGGATGAGTCCAGACTATTGTTCCTCTTATGTAATGATTCTAGAATGATCTGTAAGCCATTTTGGTAAGTATATATAAAGTGTTTTGGCTTAGAGTTAGGAAATTTTTTTAGAAGAAAGAAGCTTTTAGAGCAGAACAGAAGGTGCAAATTTGTTATTGGATCTTTGTATATGAATGTATTGTAATTGGCCATAACCTAGAAGGCCTTATAGGTGAGCATGTATGGAGATATTTTGATGGATCAATAAAATTATTCACTCTTCTTCCTCCTTTGGTTGTTGTTCCTTGTGTTTTCTTCCATTGTGCTAACTCTTGCAGGGTGGTTTGGATAGCTGGGTGAGCCTTTGGCCCTAATTATTCACCTCATTGCCTACATCAGCTTTCCAAATGGCTTCTTCAATATTTTGAGGCTTAAAGGGTTTACATGTGATTTAATAGATTCTTTATGTCCTTCTATGAATAGATGTGCAAGTTGAATCAGAGATAGATTTGGAATGATTACAAAAAGATCTGAAAATTGATTTGCATATTCTTCTACTACCCCTATTTTTTTAGGTGAGTTAGTTGTTGGAAGTAATATTCAAAATCCCTTAGATAAAATCTACTCATCAAACTTTGAGTGAATTCACTATAGGAGGTAATTTTTTTGAGCCCCGGGGAAATTTGGCCATAGTGACATCATTTGTGGGCTGATTCTCTTAAATGAAGTATGTCAAACTTGACAACACCTTTTTCTATCATAGGCCTATAGGATAGATATGTATCTAACTTTTGGACCCGCGATTGAGAAGTTTCTTCTCCTAACGCAAGAAAACATGGTAATTTTACCTTATTTACCTTCTTCTCAAGATCTTCATCTACATGATGTTTCTTTCTATTTTCCATAAGTTTAGATTTATAATTTTCTTTAAAGGGAATAAGTTGTCAAAGATTGAGATCAAAGATGGTATACATTTGTACAATTTCTTCCGCACTATTAGTGGTCATTCCATCATTCACAACATGTTCTTCTCTTAGAATGAACAAGGGGAATGTTTCTCATGGGACTAAACTTTATGACAAGGGTTCATTTTCCTCATGAGTGGAATGATGGTCCCTCTATGAGGTAAGTCTCTCATTTTTGTTATTATCATTGCTTAATTTTTGTATAGCTTGTAGTAGTACTTTATTGGAGTTTTCATTACTTTCAAATCTCTCATTAGTATGTTCTATATAGTTCCTTACTTCTTGGGCTAGTTCCCCTGCCATTGTTCTTTAAGGTGTGATGATGTGTGGATTAACTAGTTCCATAGGATAAAAAGATTATTCTCCGATACCACTATAATGTCCCCACTATTAGGGTTATCTTAGGACAATAAAATCTGCAAAATAAATGTTATGTTTAAGTACTAATAATTATAATATACTATTCTTGCCATAGTTCTGATCATTATCTCATTCCCATCTAGCCATTTATACAGGGTTACTCATCTCTCACACTAGCATGATAGTCATTTATATGAGGATTTGACTTTCTACACTAGCACTATAATATTCTTTACTCATTTAACCATTTATACATGGGGTATAGTTACTTCTCACACTCACACCATAAGCCATTTATATGAGAGGACACATCTCATGTATTGGCACTATGATATTTTTGTGAATTCCAACTTAGCCATTTATATAGAGATGAACCCCTCAAATCTATACTAGCATGAATCCATTTATATAGAGCTGTGGATGTCCCTATACTGGCACTATGATACTTCTAATCATTTCCATAAGATAATATAAGAAAATGTTACTTTACTACCATAACAATAATGAAATAAAGAACAACATATTCCACTTCATGTACCCTTAATTTTTAATGGTTTCATGGCACACCTTGCTATTTCATTGGTTGCTATGATGCCTATGCTTGTTACTTTAAATTGATTATCCTGTCTACAATCTCCAAAGCCTGCAAATCCACATCAGCACTACATTGTTAGTTTTATTGGTGCTTGGGATGTAGTTACTTCCACATCACCATGCCAATCTTCCTTCTTTACTTGGATACCATGTAGTCATTATTCTTTTCCATAACATGGTTTGTAAACTAAATGTGTTATGATCTTCCTCCTTGTTCCTACCTCTACACGCGAGTTTAACAGTGATGTGATCGACTATCCTTGGTTTGGCCATATGTCCATGTGGGTCTATGATTCAAGTACCTCTATCCTCCTCCCCCCTTTTTAAGTCATGCCAATGCTTACTAATACATGGTGGTGCCACCTCGTGATCGCTTATTTAGGGTTCACAAATATATATTGTGTTATTAATCTAAATCTATGTTTATTTTATAGTTAATTCAATAATTTCTTATTTGATCTTTTTAATGACTAGAATTATTTTCTATTAATACATCAATGTATTAGGATTGCTTATGTCTCCCTTATAATACATATTATTTGAATAGTATAAATACATCTAATATTGTTATTAATTACTATAAGAAATAAAAAATAATGGTTAGAAAATACATTTGTTTACATTTAAAGTAATGTATGTTTCATATGTAAGGTAATGGATGCTTCATATGTTTATACATGTTGCATGTCAATAGGGGTTATTATAGGTTTTCAATTCACCCCAAAATTTTAATATTTATTATTATTATTTTTGGAGAATAAACTGCCACTTTTAGTTTTCAACATGTTCTCTTTATTTCTTCTCCTCTAGGTTTCATGCTGAATTTTTTGACATGCAAGAAATATCTTTCATGGTGTAAAAATTTGTATAAGACTACAATTCTGCCAAGAAATCTTCCTTTGTTGTTAGTTTATGATAGAGTTTCAACTAGTGGTCATTCACAAGCTTAGTTTTATTTTCACCATCTATAGGGGTTAGCTCTACCACACCATTGGAGTATATTGTTTCAACTTGGTAAGGTCCTAACCACCATGTATGAAATTTTCTTTTAAATTCTTGAAAATTTGAGTTATAAAACAATGCCCAATTTGTTAGAAAGGTTAGGGTTATCATTGCACACCAAAAGATTGACCTATCAATGCATGATACAACCAATAGTCTTGTAGAACCACATGAGATGGTTAAGAAATGCCACAAACACTGTGAGGGACACTAACCCACTACCAAAAATCCCCCTCCTAGTGTCACTCGTCATGGCTTGCAAGATTCAAACTTTTGACCAAGCTTTGATACCAATTGTTAGAAAGGTCAGGGTTGTTGTTGCACCAAAAGATCAACCTATCAATGCCCAATAAAACCAATAGTCTTATAGAACCATAGGAGGTAGTTAAGCCATGTCACAAACACTATGAGGGATGTTGGCCCACTACCAACACAATCTCCTTGTTCAAATTTTTTGGTATTGATGTGCTTTTCATGCCATATTTTCCTCTATTGTTGAATCATTTTTGTATGAAGTAATGCCCTTGCTATGATTTCATCTATTCTATTCAATTTATGAATTATTTCTTCCTCTGCCTTAGACAAAGTAATTCTAATGTCCTTTTCCATCCTCAAAGTCTGATATTGGAACTCTATTGGCATGCCTGGTGTTTTCACATAAACTAATTCATATGGAGGAAACCCAATAGTTGTCTTCCATGTTGTGTTATGGGCCCATACTGCTTCATCTAATTTATCCAACCAATTCTTCTTGTTTGATGATACTGACTTGGTCAAGATGTTTTCAAGTTCTTAGTTTGTCACTTCTACCTAACCATTAGCTTGAGGATGCTAGGAAGATGATTTTTTGTGAGTTATATGATATTTCTAAATATATAAACCCATCATATTAAACATAAGTTGGCGCCCTTGGTCAAAGATAATAATCATGGGTGATCCAAAACTCTAGAATATGTTTTTAAAAGAAAATCTTCAACTTTATCCTCTTGTGCCACTTGAAGTGCTTTGGTTTCTAACCACTTGGTCCCATAGTCTGTAATCATCAAAATATGATGATTCCCTTTGGAAGGTGGATAGATCACTCTAATGAAGTCAATACCCTAGTTCTCAAATAGCTCCAAAGCCATCTAAGACTGCATCAACATCTCCATTTTGGAAGTAGGTCTCCCATCCACTGACATTCAACACAATGCTTTACATAGGACAAGACATCCTTGGTCAAAGCAGGCCAAAAATAACCCAATCCTAAAATCTTTTGAGCTATCTAAAGCATTGTGACAAGCATAAATTATAATATCATAGTATTCATTCTCTTGTACATATCGATGAATCACATGATTAGGACAATGTTTAAATAAGAATCCATCCACCCATACATACCTAGAGATTTCTCCAATTAACTTCTTTTTCTATAATAGCATGAAATGGTCTGGACATTTCCCTGTCACCAAATAGTTTGCAAGATTTGCAAACCATGGCGAATGTATTCAAATGGTGAACAAGTGTTCATCAAGAAATACATCATTAGCTAACTCATGTTTCCATTGCAATACCATTCATTATAGAAAATATGAAACAACATCATCCTTTCCTACTTTATCAATGATAGTTATATTAAATTCCTACAATAATAAAATCCATCTAATAATCTTGCCTTCCACAACTATCTTGTTAATATTATATCTTATAGCAGAATGATCAGTGTGAATGAATAATTTATATCCCGTTATATAATGTATAAACTTATTCATAGTATATACTACACCAATAAATTATTTTTTTCAATTGTGGTGTAGTTTTTCTCAATAGGACTTAAGTTTTTGCTAATTTAATAAATCACATCCATATTACCTTCTTCATCCTTCTGTCCCAAAACAACTCCTATTGAATAGTTTGATAGATCCATATGGATATGAAATGGTTCATTCCAATTTGGTTCTTTAATAACTGTTACTATTATTAAAGATTCTTTAACTTTCTCAAAAGCATTTTGACAAGCATCTATCCATTTAAAGACTGACTCTTTCTTTAACAAGTTAAATAGAGGGCCAAACTTTTTGCTAAATCCTCCTATAAACTGTCAATAGTATCTTGCATGTTTGAAGCAATTCCTAACACCAGTCTAATTGGAAGGTGCAACAATTTGTTGGATTATTTCTATCTTACCAGGATCAACTTTTAATCCTTCCTTTGAAATGTGATGTCCTAGCACAATACCCTCCTCTATCATTAAAGAACATTTCTCACAGTTAAGAGACAATGTATCATATTCACATCTTTGTAATACTTTTTCTAGAGTTTTCAAAGCTTCCTCAAAATTCTTATCATGGACTATGGAATCATCTATGTAAACTTCTACACATGAAGTTGTCAGATCTACAAAAATTGCAATAACTACCCTTTGAAATGTAGCTAGGGCATTGCATAACCCAAATGGTAAAACTCTATAAGCATAATTACCCCAAGGAAATGTAAATGTAGTTTTATCTTGATCTTTTGGAGCTACCTAGATCTAGTTGTAGCCACTAAACCCATCCAAAAATGAAAAGTAATTTGCTAGCAAGATTATCCAAAGCTTGATCAATTAAAGGTAATGGAAAGCGGTCCTTTTTACTAGCTTTGTTAAGCTCTCTATAATCAACACACACTCTCCATTTTCCATTCTTTTTAGGAACAATAACCAATGGGGAAACTCATTTTCTATTGGATTTTAGATAAATAAATCTCACTTTTAGTTAATATTCAATTTCTCGCTTAACAAATTCCCTCAAAGATGGATTTATCCTTCATTGTCCTTATCTTGTTGGTTTAACATTCTTAGTTTAAATGTGATGCATACAAACAACAAGATGCATACCACACATATCCTGATAATACCAAGCAATTTGTTGAGTATGCTTTGTTAGCACTTGTCTAAGATTTTTGTCCTAAGTCCATGTCAATTGTAAATTTACAATGAGAGGTTTATCTTTTTGTATAAAAAAATGTTTTGTTCCTCTATTTTCATCTTGAACCTTTTTCTCCAGTGATTTTAAAGGGCATATGCAATCATGCAAGTGAGGAAAACAATGTTCTATTATTTAGTCTCTTGATCTTTACATTGATGGTTATCACCCTTTTCCTTCTTCTTTCGTCAATTTATTTTGAACAAATTCTTCAAATTCCTTGAAATATTCCTACAATGTTATCATTGCCAAATGAACTACTTCATCTCCTTTAGTTTTCATTTCATTATCAGCCCAAAGAGGTGAATTTTTTGTTAAATTAGGATTTTTTGTTGGAAATAGTATCAATTCCTTTTGTTTAAACTCATTTGATATTTCCACATTACCTGGTCAACAATCAATGAAAGCTACTATAGTTGCAAGCCAAGGTCATCCCAAAATTATGGGATATTCCACATCTCTCTTTTATGTCCTTAAAAACTAAAAAGTCAACAAGGTAATCCCAAGTCTCTATGGTTATAGCTGCATCTTCTAGGCTTCCTTCTAGTTTCATAGTAGAATTATCAGCCAACATTAAGACAATTGATGTTGGTTGTATATTTGTGATATCCAAGGTTTCTGCAGTATCTATTGTAATAATATTTATAGAAGTTCCAATATCAATTACAATATTAGGATTTTCCACCTTTCCAATCTTGAAAGTGATAAAAGGGGTTCTTGGATAACTATACTTTTGTGTGAAGAACCTCCTTATAGCAATATCGTGAGAATGCTCGAAATAACAGAATACAAAGTGATAGCAGAACTCAGAATGAATCTACTGATCGCAGGCCACTTCGAGGGGGTAACCTCCTTTGAGCAAGCTCAATACAATGAATTCGTTCATGCCCATCAAGGGCCTCAACCTATTCTTATATACTAGGTACGATCTAGAAAAGTAATACTACCTATGCATGTGGGATAATAAAATATACTCACGGGACGACTTACAAAGCATATGCGTCCAACAACACTACTCTAATAAACAGAAGGAACACACAGGTTCCTAACATCCCCTCTCCCTTAGAAAAAAGCTTTGTCCTCAAAGCTTAAGGTGTGGAAATTGTTGTTGAATCTGAAGAAGGGGTTCCCAGGTAGCATCCTCTGGTTGCATGCCATGCCACTGAATCAAGACCTCAGAGATGGAGCGAGAGCGAAGCTGGCGAGTGCGCTGATCAATGATTGCCACCGATTCTAGGATAATGGATCCTTCTGTATCCATTTCAGGGAGAGTAGTTTGTGCTCTGACAGTGGTACCCAGAACTTTCTTTAGACAAGAAACATGAAAGACTAGATGAATGCGGGAAGAAGGAGGAAGTTCCATTTTATAAGCAACTGAACCAATCTTCTGCAGAACCTTATAAGGCCCATAAAATTTTGGGGCCAGCTTATGACGCCCTTTCAGCTTTAGGGAGGATTGTTTGTATGGCTGTAGACGAAGAAAAACCATATCCCCAACTTGAAATGAGCGCTCAGAACGGTGTTGATCTGTTTGCTGTTTCATCCGATTACGGGCCATGTGAAGATTATCCTGTAAGGTACGAAGAATCTGATCCC
The DNA here is from genome assembly GCA_028749045.1 of Cupressus sempervirens. Classification (NCBI taxonomy): domain Eukaryota; kingdom Viridiplantae; phylum Streptophyta; class Pinopsida; order Cupressales; family Cupressaceae; genus Cupressus; species Cupressus sempervirens. Next base: position 967,040,984 of record CM053792.1, on the reverse strand, counting down.
TGCTGCGGAGAACTATGTCAACTGCCTGGACTGGTGAGCTGTTGGGAGTGTAGGGAAGGAGCACTGGAGGTGCCTGACCATAGACTGCTTCATATGGAGTCATTTTAGAGGCAGTGTGGTAAGAGGTATTGTACCACCATTCAGCTAAAGGGAGTCACTTGGCCCACTGATGTTGCTGTTCGGAAGTGAAGCAACGAAGATAAGTTTCCAAGCATTTATTGACAATTTCAGTTTGACCATCAGTTTGTGGGTGATAGCCCGAACTCATCTTCAGTTTGGTACCAGTTTTCTGAAACAGTTGAGTCCAAAAATGACTGGTAAAAGTTGCATCACGATCAGAGACAATGGAAGAAGGGAGTCCATGAAGACGAAATATCTGGTCCATGAAGATTTGTGCAACAGAGGAGGCAGTATAGGGGTGGCTGAGGGCACAAAAATGACTATATTTCGAGAGACGATCAACCACAACCAAGATCACTGTCTTGCCACCGGATTTAGGAAGCCCTTCAATGAAATCCATAGAAATATCAGTCCAAATCCGTGTAGGGATGGGCAATGGTTCGAGCAAGCCAGGAAGGAGGGTCGTTTCACCCTTGTGGCGTTGGCAAGTATCACATTCAGCCACCATCTGTTGAATCGTCTGTTTCATCCCTTTCCAAAAGAAGTTTCTCCTTGCTCGCTCATAAGTTTTGAGGAAGCCTAAGTGCCCTGCTGAAGGAGAAGCATGGAGTTCATAAAAAATAGCCTGATGTAGAGCTGGGTTCTGAGGAAGCACTAGCCGACCCTTGTATCGAAGAGAAGCACCATCCCAAGAGTAATGTGGTATAGCAGAAGGATTATTGGCTAGCTGGTGAATGATTTGAGATAAAGAAGAGTCACTGTCATAGCCCTGTTGAACAGACGCTAACCAATTGGGAATGGGCATAGAAATAGCGAAAAGGGAAGCTTGATTATCAAATGTGCGAGAAAGAGCATCTGCCACAATATTCTCCTTACCCTTCTTGTAGGTGATCTCATAATCATACCCCATGAGTTTGCTGACCCATTTCTGTTGTGTAGGAGAGGATACCCGTTGTTCCAGGAAGTATTTCAGACTTTGGTGATCGGTTCTGATGCAAAAATGACTCCCTAAGAGGTATGGTCGCCACTTCTGTACAGCATGCAAAATAGCCATCATTTCTTTTTCATAAGTAGAGAGGGCTAGATTCTTACCAGAGAGGGCTTTGCTAGTGAACGCAATAGGATGGTCATCTTGCAGGAGAACAGCACCCAATCCATTGCCGCAAGCATCACTCTCAATAGTGAAGGGTTTGGAAAAATCTGGCATCGCGAGAACAGGTGTACTGCACATAGCCTGTTTCAGTTGTTCAAATGCAGTCTCAGCAACAGGGGTCCAGGAGAAGGCATCCTTTTTTAACAGAGCTGTCAATGGTGCTGCAATTTTCTCGTAATCTTTGACAAACTTGCGGTAGTAGCCGGTCAACCCCAAAAAACCCCGAAGGCTCTTGAGAGTTTTAGGATGCGGCCAAGTTTTCATGGCATCTATTTTTGTAGGATCCACCCGCACTCCATGGTGTGCAACAATATGCCCGAGATACTCCACTTCCTCCTGGCCAAACACACATTTAGATAGTTTTGCACAGAGTTGATGATAAGAGAGAAGTTGCAAGACAAGCTCCAGATGATGGAGATGCTCAGCCCAAGTTTTGCTATATATGAGGATATCATCAAAGAAGACCAGAATGAATTTTCGGAGGTATGGTCGAAATATGTTATTCATCACTGCCTGAAATGTTGAAGGAGCATTCGTGAGGCCAAAGGGCATGACTAAAAATTCATAGTGACCATCATGTGTGCGAAAGGCATTTTTAGGTATATCCTCCTCATTAACCCGAATTTGATGATACCCAGAACGAAGATCTAACTTGGAGAAAAAATGAGCCCCATGAAGTTCATCAAGAAGTTCATCAACAACTGAAATGGGAAACTTGTCCTTTATAGTGAGATGATTAAGTGCTCGAAAATCAATGCAGAGTCACCATGACCCATCTTTTTTGCGAACAAGCAGAACTGGAGAAGAAAAGGAACTGGTACTAGGGCGAATAATACCTTGCTTCAGTAAGTCACGGACAAGTATCTCGATTTCGGTCTTCTGATGAAATGGGTAGCGGTAGGGCCTGATGTTGGGCGGAACACTGCCAGGAAGGAGCTGAATACGGTGGTCCTCTGGACGAGAAGGAGGTAATCCCACAGGTTCAGCAAATATACCAGAATACTTGTCCAAAATGTGTTGGAGATCGGCAGGAGTGCTAGAGACTGCTGATGGCTGCATCTGAATGGAATGGAGCTGAGCGATGACACCATGTGAATTCTTCTTAAGAAGTTTTTCCATACGGTGTGAACTGATGATGCTGAGAGACCCTGGTTGTAAGCCTTTCAAAGTGTGTTGGTGCCCCTCGGCTGAAAACTGCATCCAAAGTTCAGCAAAATCCCAGAGAATGGGGCCAAGAGTGCGTAACCATTGGGCACCCAAAACCACATCACAGCCACCTAAGGGTAAGGCAAACATGTCAGAGCGCATGTTATAATCTCCAATAGAGAGACGCACATTGCGACATTTCCCTTTACAAGGTAAAGTGCCCCCATTGGCAATCATGACTTCAAAGCTAGAGCAGGGATGGATAAAGCAATCAGCCTGTTTGGCTATTCGTGGATCAATGAAGTTATGAGTGCTACCAGAATCAATGAGTATAGTAAGAGGGATCTTCTTGAAGAAACCCTGGACCCGCATGGTTTGTGGAGTAGTGACTCCTGCCAAAGCATGGACAGATATCTCTGGTGGAGCTTCTGGTGAAGGAGGTTCAGGCTGGTGAGGCTCAACCTCAGCATCCACTGTTTCCTAAGCATCTACATATTCTTCCAGTTCTGGTGGAGAATCCACATCCAAGAGATAGAGCTTTTGCTGAACACATCGATGGCCCCGAGACCATTTCTCATCACAATTATAACAAAGCCCTTTGTCTCGCCTGGCTCGCATCTCTGTTTCAGACAAGTGCTTGATCGGAGTAGTTCTGGGAGCTGGTATGACTGGAGGGTTGTGAGAACCTGTATTTCTGAATGGAACAAAATTAGATCTGGAGCGTTGTAGAGCACTAATCTTGTCTTCCGCTAACTTAGCCAACCCAAGGGCTTCCATCATTGTAGTAGGTCGAAACATTTTGACTTCTGAGCGAAGTGCATCCTTCAGACCACTGACAAAACAACTACGGAAGAATTCATCAGACAAGCCCTCTGTATGATTAGCTAATTTTTCAAACTCTGTCTGGTATTCTCTTACAGTGCCTGTTTGACGCAGTTTAGTGAGTGCTCCTGTGAAATCATCAAAGGAACTAGGGCCAAAGCGCTCCAAAATGAGGGTGCACAATTCTCTCCACGTTGGGCCTACATTAGCCTTGATGTACCAACGGAACCATTGAAGAGCTTCATGTTCCAAATGAAAAGATGCAAGGGGGACTTTGTGGTTATCCAAAGTATTATGCAAGCTGAAATACTGCTCTGCCCTATAGATCCATCCAGTCGGATCAGAACCATCGAAGCATGGAAAATCAAGCTTTGGTCCACGAAAATTGCCAGAAGAGGACCCAGTATCTCCTGAATGGTTTCGGCTCAGGGCTGACTGCTGAAAGTTAAGACCCAGAATTTTGTCATCCAGATCTTGAAGTTTGGTTTTGAGGGATGCAATTTCCTCTTCCATGATTTTTGCTCCTGTACGCGTAACAACCATAAAACAAGGTTTTTTTTTTTTTTTTTTTTTTTTTTTTGGAATGGGTAGAAGATGAGAAACAAAAACTTTTTTAGTTACGGAAAACTTGGATTTGGGTAAAACTCATATAGGAAATGGGTGTTCGACGGGTGGTGGGAGACTATCTAGGGACAAGGGAAAAAGAAAAATGAGGGTTTCAAGGGTAGGGAGGCGAAATGAGGCGAACAGTCCAAGAGGGATAAGGGAGCAAAATGAGGAATTGAATCTTGTGGCTCAGTTTGGTGGCGATTGGATGAGAGGTGAAAAAGATAGGGCAAACCCTAAAATTAGATAAATGAGGGATTTAGGGCTTTGATATGTAAAATTTGGGGTTGGGTCGCCAAGGAAGGAAGTATGCGAAATGATATTGCCGACGTTCTGCGGAAGTATGAGCAGAAACAGAAAGCAAACAAGGAAGCTACGACTAAAAAACAGAAAAATTTTTACTCTTTTTTTTTTTTTTTTTTTTTTTTTTTTTTGAATAGTCGACTTAGAAAAATTCACTCACAGACAGAACAACTGAAAAGAGTTATTGCAATAACAAGAGATATTAGAAGTGAGAGGAACCTGAAGGCCACGACAGAAAAAAAAATTTGATGTAATTTCCACCCAGCGAGCCCAAGAGAGTGCTCTGATACCAGATGTGAAGAACCTCCTTATAGCAATATCATGAGAATGCTCGAAATAACAGAATACAAAGTGATAGCAGAACTCAGAATGAATCTACTGATCGCAGGCCACTTCGAGGGGGTAACCTCCTTTGAGCAAGCTCAATACAATGAATTCGTCCATGCCCATCAAGGGCCTCAACCTATTCTTATATACTGGGTACGATCTAGAAAAGTAATACTACCTATGCATGTGGGATAATAAAATATACTCACGGGATGACTTACAAAGCATATGCGTCCAACAACACTACTCTAATAAACAGAAGGAACACACAGGTTCCTAACATTTTGTGGTAACAATCTTCCAACCAACCCATTCATAATCTTAGCTCCCACCTGAATAATAGGAGGCATATTTTTTCTTTTCTTCTAGGAATCTTTATGCAGAGTGTTTTGATCAAATTGTTAATTTCAAGAATTTCCTTGATAGCTTGTAAAAGTGGAATTCAAAATTTTTTTTATTTCAATTCCATGAAAAGATGAGAGTCCAATATATCGTCACGATTGTCCTTGGAATTATCCAGTGTTTCTTGAGATTTCTTAAATCTCTCAGGGTATGGTACCTTTGTTGACTTAGTTTTGTCTATCTGAGGTTTAGTCATTATAGGTTTGTTCACTACCTTAGGTGTCTCCCCTTCCAAGGTTTGACATAAGTTGATATAGAAATAGTCCTATTCCTTAAATGAATGCCATTAACCTCAAATGGGGCTTATTCACCTACTCTCTTTTTTTAATATCATAGGCTTTGGATTTGGTGCCCCCTGCTTGTTGAAATTTTGATTATATCGGCATTATGGATCTTGATTTTGACTAGGTTGCCATTGATTATTTTGGTTCTCTGAAGGAGGTTGGTTCAGTTGCCATAGATGGATCTCCAAGGCATATTAAGAGGCAAGTTTTTATTATTATTCCAATTAGGATTGTTCCATGGATTCAGGTTATTCCAATTATTTCTTTCTCCATACTGTCCTTGATTTTGGTCCCATTTTCCAACATAGTTCAAATCCTGTTCTATTTTTGTCATTTTGTTTAACTATCCTTTTATGTCAAACAAAATTTTACTAGATTTCATATTATGTGAACCATCATATATAGCATAGACATCAATGGTATTTAATGAACATTCTCTCAACATATGTTTACCTCTACATTTTGAACAATAGATAGCCAATGGTTTGAAAAAATTCTTGTCTTTTTGGCTATTCAAATGTATAAGAATATCTGGTTTAAGATTTGCAATCTCCTCCATTACCTAGGTTACATCACTCTAGACTTACTTTCTTCTAGAACCTCTCATACCATGCATAGTACAAGAATAATTATGACTAATATCAATAATCTCTTCTAAATCCAACTTATTGATATCCACTTTTCCTAAAAGATTCAAGGAATATCTTGAATACCTTTCAAAAATATGGTCTTTTTAATATCCTCTATTAACCCATTTCCACATCTCCTATTAACATATTCATACCTATCAGCATAATCTTCCAAAATTTCATCCTCTATCTAACATATTCTAAATAGTTCCTCTTTTCTATCTATGTCTTGATAGTAGTCTTGATATTTATCCAAAATACACTTTCTATTTCATCCCAAGTTGTGATAGATTAAGGATGAAGGCCCACAAACCATCTTAGAGAATACTCCTTCAAAGTTAAGGCAAAAGCTTGAACTTCTAATTATTAGTAGTGTAGTCATAATTTTGATAGATAACTAAACTCAAAGAGGAATTGATCAAGGTCCTCAAAAGTTTTTGCATGAAAATTTGGCAAATTGGTTGGTGAGATATTTTATATAGGGGGTTCATCACCCCCTATTTATGTTTATAGGATATTGAAATGTTTTTTTAGGTTATTGAAGATATTCTCTTCCTAATGTTTTGCACTCAAAGTTTTTTTGTTTTCTTCCCTAGGATTGTGTCTAAGGTGAAAATATCATCCAAACTGACCTCTACGCCGTGTATTTCATCTCATCAAACTTTTTCAAACACAAGATCCTTATAAACACATACAGTTTTTATGAAACAAGTTCCTCAAACTATATGAGTCCCTAGCAATGACACCAAAAATGATGAGCTATGTCACTTCTTTTTTAAATTGCATCATTTAGTTAGAATTCAAATGTCAACCAGGGTGTGTACAAGGCTATCTACTACAAGGATCATTTGACAAGATTCAATGGGGGGGGTTGCACTAAAATTAGTGACTAATTTATTACTTTGAAGTTATTCAAAGTAATTCAACGCTCTTCTGATCCAATGTGACTCTAACATAATTTCTAAATATTTTTCTTATCCTCAATTCTTAATCTAACATCCCCTCTAGTTTCAACAATTTAATAAAAACAATAAGGATTCTTTAGACTATATCTAAATTAACCTTCTTAAAACAACATTTATTTAAAACTTCCTAATTTATCATGTCAATAAAAAAAAGTGCTTCTAATTCTAAACAAATTCAGAATGGTAATTCAATCTAAATAATCTATCTAACACATAAAATTCAATTCTTAAATATAGTTCTAACTCTAGAAATTGTATGAAAAAGTACTATTCCTACCTTAATCCATTTAAAATTATCAAGAATTGGAATAATTCCTATGATATTGAATTGAGAATGATAAACTTCAAGGAATACAACCATAGAAACTACCCCAGTATCTGTATCCAAATGTGTGCACAATATTTCCAGTTGTAAATGAATTTAGAACACATGAATGAGATCCAAATGATTCCTTCAATTATCTAGCTTTCAATCTTGAAATCAAAATAACAACTCATTAACTACAAAATAGACAAAAGAGATTGCAAAATAACTTCCTAAATTGATGTTCTTAACTGACTTCCTACAACTAAAAATAAACTACTATAATCATCCGCTAAAATAGAGTAGTGATGGAATATTTAGAGTGAATATTCCTTATTTGAAATTCAAAAACTAACAATCTGAATATTCAAGATCAATGACTAGAAAGAAGGACACAATAGTAAAGTAGAATAAATTGATGGATCAAATGTTAAAAACTCATGCAGGCATGTATTGATAATTGATAAAATCTATGATTTTCCTTCAATCGATCCAATCGTTCCCTTTAGTTAATTGAACTTCATATCCACAAAGCTCAACATTTACAAAATAACTACTTCAAATTTTTAATGACCTCATAAATAACGAAAGATGAAATATGCATTATAATGACACATATTCATTCAATAATAGATAAGGAAAAACATGCATTATCATTTTAATATCAACACTAATTCATTAGTTCAAATCAACTTAAAATGTCAATAATCTAAGTGCATATAAGTTTTTATCAATTACACATTAAGACAAAAATAAAAGATGAGTTAACTATACTTCTCACCAATCATGGACATAGATCAAGGAAACATTATCAATCATACTACATCAATGGCCTCCAACCCACCAAATACATGAAGAGAGATGAAACTAATTCAAGCATTGATAAATAACCCAAATATAGATCCTAGATCACTAATTGATTGTCTAGGATTAAGAACATCTCCAATGAATGAGTATGTCATAGAAAGATAACTTGATATGAATTTTCCAACACTATTTCTAGATGGAAAACATGATTGGCTAGAACTAAGAATGAGGAGAGTCCATCTTGATGACTTTGTTAAGCATTTATTATAGAGATCATTTCTTTGGATGACACCCACAATTGAGGTATTTTATGATGAATATGATCATGCAACATCGTGTGAAAATTTCATTTCCATTATTTGTCAAAAAAACTTGCCAAATAGGCCCACAATCAATGAGTTATGAGAACATATACAAAATGTCATTCACTCACATCTAGTTGATCATTTGAATTTTGGTACAACACAAATGGGTACAAGGTCTTATTGGGAAAAATGTCGAGCTTAATTAAGTGATCTCTTGCATCAAATTGGAATGCCAACAAATTTATTTTTCTTGAGTGCAACATATATGCATTGGCTTGACTTACATGCATTAATGCTAGGAAAAGAACCATCTAATCCACGAGAAACACAAAAATGGCAATGACATAATAACATTTACTACTTACATATTGTAGCATATTATATGCATTACGATATAGAATTTTTTGAAAGGAAATATTGCAAAAGATTTTTGGTCAAGATACAAATGACATCACAAAAGATCATCACATTTGCATGGATTCATATGGGTAGAGGGATCACCTAACATAGACAACTTTAATTGTAGAAATGATGATGAAATAAAAAATGTTCAATTTTTTTAATTCCATTATACATGAATGGAATGCAAGGGGAGATCCACACCAATGAAACATACATTTATGATATCAATTCTTAGTTCTATATGTATTGAACATATATTATGCTTAATTTTTTATTTTACTTAATAAAACATGTTATATCTTCAATAATAGGTCCTACAAAATTTCACACAACATCCATGCCTTCAAATGTACACCAAATAAACCAAAAAATACTTTGAAGACAATTATGAAGAGTTGATCAATTGTGTTGAATGCCATCCAATATGTAAAGAGGGTGCTTGCCTTAGTAAAAACAGAGGACAAACGGTTTCTAGGTAAGATATGTATATAAATTTATATTTTTTTTTACTAAAAAATTAAAATATAGTGTATAAGCTAATAGTTCCCTTTATGTTCTTACATAAAATGCACTATGGCCATTACATCTAGATGGATCAATATTATTTGAAGACCAAAAAATAGGAGATAAAATATATGAACCAACATGAAATGATGATCAAGTAAACACACTAATTGTACCATTTTGCATTTATGGAGAGTAAATATAGATTGGAAAACCATTCTCTCAAGACATGTTATGATGAATTATATCACAAAGTATGTAGCAAAAGCATAAAAGAGCTCGAAGACATATCATGAAATAGTGATACGACTTGCAAATATTGAAAATCTAGATGAAGCAACATCAAAGACATATAGGAGACTACTACCTGAAACCCTCATTGAAAGAAATATTAGTGCACAAGAACCATGCCGTATGTTATTGGAATTTCCATTGGTAGAAAGTAGCCAAGTTTTTGTTACATGAAATGTTTCAAGAGAGGTGTTCAAGCCATTGATAAAAAAAATGAAGATGAAGGTTAGCTAAGAAGTTTCAATGAAGGATATATAGATAGACCATATGCAATGGAAAGTCCCACAGTCATAGATGTAGCTAGATCTTGGACTTATAATTCCAAGAGAAAAAGAGAAAATAAATTTCAAGCAAGGACAATGACAACTAATGTGAGAGTGTTTCCAAGATTTACGAAGGTGACTTCATGAAACTCAGGAAAATGGGTTAATTTTTGTTGGTCAGAGTTATTATTGTACAATACATTTCATAATATACAAAGAGATATTGGAGTAGATGATACTACAATTATATCCAATTGGGAGTCCCTCAATTATAATCCATGGCATGTGGATAGGAGGACTATTGAAAATAATGCTAAAAATCATGACGATTATGAAGATGGAAATGAATTACATAATCAAAATAAAATTGAACACGAGCAGGAGATAATGTCAAGACTACATTGTGGATAGATTATGGATCTAACAAAAATAGATATTTTGGGTAAAAGAGATATTGATAGACACTCCATGGAGTGCATAATATCAAGGAGAAGAATACATCAATAAAGAAATACATTTTATCAATACTATGATAGAAAATTATTTACTAATACCTGATGATATGATAATAAGTATATCATATGGAACTTTAGGTGCTAAGAAAAAAATTAAGCACTTTATATTATTATGACACATTATAATCAAGGTGAAAATGCCAAGCCAGTATGTATGATAATTCAAGGAACAATTAGAACAAGGAAATCATATCTAATTCAAGCCATTCATCAAGATTTTAATGATGTGTTAACACCACAATTTTCTCCCTACAACTACAATTACAACTTTAATATTGGTGTATCAACATTTCATTCAACTCTAAGAATTCCTCTTACAAAATTTTCAAACTTACAAGGCACAAGACTCACAACTTTACAAGAAGAAATTCAACATATTAGGTACATTTTACTTGACAAAATGAGTTTTATTTGACAAAATTTGTTATAAAATATAGATTCAAGATTATGTAAAACTTTTTCAGAAAACTCAAAGATGAGTTTTAGAGGAAGGTCTATTATTTTAGTAGGAGATTTGAGACAACTACCTCTTGTTAGTGATAAACCACCTTATGATAGTAATGTTCATGCAAAGTTACTATGGGAAGAGTTCAAGACTATTGTTACTTTGGATGAAGTATTCAAACAAGAAGGTGAAAGTGAAGACTAATAGAGGTTTCACCAATTACTCTCTATTGCAAGAAATGCACATCCAACTATAGATAATTGGAAATTTTTAAAGACAAAGAAACATATTTCATTTCATCAAAACATTAAGGAGAATTTTGATAATAATTTTCACCTATTTACAACAAATGATAATGTGCATAACCATAATAGAAATAAATTATATTCTCTAAAAAAACTAGATGCCCATAGCATTATATCAAAATAAGGTAGAAGTAATTCGGGAGGAGGTTAAAATGATGAATTAGATGTTGAATTATTACTTGCTAAGGATGTAAGGGCCATGTTAGCATCTAATTTGTGGATAGAAGTGAGACATGCAAATAGAGCTTTGGAATACGTTTCAAATATCATATATAGACTTGGAAATGCCCCACTAAATCCACCAACATATGTTAAGGTTGAATTTGAAAATTACTCTAGAATGTCATTTGATGATGAATCTCCAAAATTAATTCTCATTTCTCCATTACAAAGTGAATGCATATGATGTAGAAGCATCTAGTGGTGTAAGGGAAATCCTATGTCACCCAAAAATATTCTTAGAGTTAGTTTCTTTTTAACATGTTTTCATTTTGGATACCCATTTGGGTCACATAAAGGTTCCAACTCTCATAGTTCCACTATTGATTTTTTGGTTTTGAGTTTTCAAGCACCTTGGCATACGTGCCAATGGAGAAAATGAGTTATTTTATAATTGAGCCATAATTATGATGATTTAGAGGGTGTAAGTTGGAGGTATGATTATACTTGTAATCCAAAATGCTCCAAAAAAAGAATTAGGTCGAAAGGCTTTATGGTTAGAAAGTTATTGCAGTTTTAATTTGTGTGGAGACCTCCTAATAGTCCTTCAATGTTAGATTTGAGGCACTAAATGACCTCGTACAAGTACAAAAAATGGGGTACAAGCTAAGCTAGTCTATAGGGCTATAGAGCTCTTGGAGAGATTTCTAGAAATGTAAACAATTTGTCAATCAAAGTCCCAGATCAAAAGTTATGCCTCTCGGAAGTTGGAGTACCATTTTTGGATTCTTCTAATTTTACACTAACTTCTAATGTGATTTCTAGAACCTTCTATTTTGGCAATAGATTCCAAATGACATATTCTAGAATGTATTCCTAACCCTAAACCTAATTGGGGTTTACTTAAAGAACATTTCTAGCATTGTAAAGGCAGTTCTTGGTGGAGTTTGGGAGAAGTACTGGAGGAAGATTTTCTCCAAATTCAGACAATATTGTAAGCCCATAGGGCATGTCTTAGAGTCTATTTTTAGCATACTAAATGTAATAGCACATCACTTCTGATAATAATATTTTCCTTTTCTTGTTGTGATCATTTTGGTCTTGGTTTGTGCCCTCATCAAGTGGTATGAAAGTAGGTTTTCTTGAGCGTGTAGACAAAGCATCGATTGTGAGGTAGTTTGCACTAGGACTATGTGGTTTTGGGTTTGATACAGTGAGAAGATGCCTCCATGAAGGAAGCATGGTGGAAGGGCTAGTATTGTTACTCCTGAGGTTACATCCCTCCAGAGAAAAGTTTAGGCATTGCAGGAGGAGATCTGCAAAAGGATGAATGTTGTCATAGGTGATGAAAGTGAGGAAGAAAATGAAGAAGAAGGAAATATTGGACAGGAAGGGGAAGGAGATGAAGAATTCCTAAACTAGGTAGAGGAGAGGTTTTTTAGGACCATCGCTAAGCTTGGAAAAAGACCTAAAATTGACATCAGCATGTTTTCAGGAAATCTAAACCTAGATGAGTTGATTGACTGGATCAATGAACTACAAGAATATTTTGAGTATGACGATATTGAGGACCCTGATAGGGTTAAGTTTGCGAAGGCCAAAATGAAAGGCCATGCCAAAATTTGGTTGCAAGAGATTCAACTAGACAGAAATAGAAGAGGAAAGGAGAAAATCACAATATGGGATCACATGGTGGACAAACTAAAGAAGCAGTTCATTCTTGTTGATTACGACCTTGATTTGTTCAAGAAAATGCAAGGGTTAAAGCAAGCAGGAAAATTTGTGCAGGAACATACAAAGGAATTTTATTGTGTCCTTATTAGGGTAGAGCATGCAAAAGAAAATAAGGAGAAGGTTGCTCGTTACTTTAGTAGGTTAAGACCTAGCATTCATGAGGAGTTAAGTCTAGTTAGAATGACTAGCATTGAAGAGACATTGTCTTGCAAGTTTAGGAGAAGCTAAAAAAAAAGTTTGATGGAAGGAAAATAGGGTGCGGTCAAGGAGGAAGGGGCGGTGGCAAGTCATTTGGTGGCTAAAATGAGAACCAAAAGAAAAATGAAGATGTGGGTACTAGTCGAAACTAGAGGAACAAGGGTTTCAACCACTCTCGTGATCAAAACTTTGGAGATCAGAGAGGAAAAGGTGGAGGACATGGACAAGGTTCAGAAAGAAGAGGCTTCCATGGTACCTGTTTTCATTGCAATGAAGAAGGTCATCGTGCTTTTGAATGCCCTCAATGCCAAGGAAGGATAGATAGGAGAGATGATGTTCAAACAAGGGTTGCTCATATGGATAATGATGCACAATCATCACATTCAAAGGATGCAGAAAGAGGAGACATTCTAGTTAATGAAAGGGTCTTACTAAGTGGTGAGACTAAACCTAGACAAAGGAGGAGTTGTTTCATATCAGGAACAAGTGTGAGGGTAAATGGTGTGATGTGATTGTTGATGTTGGGAGCACCAACAACTTGGTGTCAGAGGAGATTGTCTCAAAGCTAAAGCTCAAGTGGGAGTAACACCCCCAACCCTATTAGATTGCTTGGGTGAAGGATGATCATAAGGTCCTAATTAGTAAACAATGTTTGGTAAATTTCAAGATTGGGAGTTACCATGATGAGGTTCTCTATGACATCATTCCAATGGATGTCTACCATTTATTGTTGGGAAGGTCATGGCAGTTTTATAGGCATGTTGTACATGATGGTCATGCAAATACATATTTTCTAACAAAGGATGGAGTTTGCCACAAATTGAAGCCCTTAATAAAGGAAGGTGAAAAGGTATGCAATAGTGATAGGGTATGTCTTGTTGATGGAAGAAATTATTTGGAAGGCATGAAACATCAATGTATGTGTTATGCTTTGTTGATTCCTAGAAAGATAAGGAAGGTAGTGGTGAAATTCCACTTGAAGTTTTAGGTCTATTAAGTGAGTATGGAGATGTCATCTCTGATAATGTTCCAAAAGGGTTGCCACCAGTAAGGCGAATCAGTCATCAAATAGATTTAATCCCTGAAGCTAGTTTTCCTAACAAGGTTGCTCATAGGATGAATCCTACTGAGACTAAGGAGCTAAACAGATAAGATCATGAGATATTGAGGAAGGGTTTGATTTGGGAAAGCATGAGTACATGTGTAGTACCTGCAGTGCTAGCACCAAAGAAGGAGAGAGAGTGGAGAATGTGTATAGACTCTCATGCTATAAATAGAATAACCATCAAGTATTATTCCCTTTTCCAAGAATGGATGATCTTATGGACTGTTTGAGTGGAGCTCAGTACTTCACAAAGATAGATCTCAAGAGTGGCTATCACCAAATATGGATGCGAGAGGGAGATGAGTGGAAGACTACATTCAAGACCGAGGATGGTCTATATGAGTGGTTAGTCATGCTCGTTGAACTGGCTAATGTGCCAAGCACCTTCATGTGGCTTATGAATGAGGTACTAAAGAAATTTTTGGGAAAATTTGTTATTGTCTATCTAGATGGTATTTTGATTTTTAGAAAATCTTTGGATGAACATTTATTACACATTTTTAGTTTCATTGAAAGGTTGAGGGAAGAGAAATTGTTGATTAATTTGAAGAAGTGTCGCTTTGTAAAAAAGAAATTTGTCTATTTGGGGTTTATTGTATCAATTGAGGGTCTCAAAATGGACCCAGACAAGGTAAAGGTCATCTTGGAATGGCCTACTCCAAGGTCTGCTATTGAGGTGAGGTCATTCCATGATCTCACTAGTTTTTATAGGAAGTTCATCAAGAATTTCAACAAAATATGTGCACCTTTGATTGAAACAATGAGGGGGGATAGAAAAGAGTTCAAGTGGATTATAGGAGATGCAATGAGTTTTGAATTGTTGAAGAAGAAGGTGACAAAGCAACCTATGTTGGCACTTGTTGATTTCAACAAAGTGTTCCTGGTGGATTGCGATGCTAGTGGCAATGCTATTGGGGTTGTATTGAGCCAAGAAGGTGAGCCTATTGCCTACTTTAGTAAAAAATTGAATGATGCAAAGAAGAAGTATTCTATTTATGATCAAGATTTCTATGCAATAGTTTAGGCGTTAAGGAAATGAAGGCATAATTTGTTACCAAAAGAATTTGTCTTATATACTGATCACCAAGCATTGCAGTACCTAGATAGCAAAGGTAAGTTGAATCAGAGACATTTGAAATGGGTAGAGTTCATGCAAAGCTATACATTTGTGTTGAAACATAGAAGTGGAAGGTCTAATAGGGTTGTAGATGCATTAAGTAGAAGACAATTGTTGCTAACAGTAATGCAGGTTGAAGTGGTTGCATTTGATAAACTCAAAAATCTATACCCTAAGGATCTTGATTTTGTAGAAGCATGGAAGGCTTGTAAAGAACCTGTTACTCTAGACAGGACCAGGTGGCTAGATTACTTAATTCAAGATGGTATGTTGTTCAAGGGTAGTTAATTGTGTATTCCAAGAAGTTCTATGAGGGAGAACTCGATCAAGGAGAAACATAGTGGAGGGATGGTAGGACACTTTTGTCAAGATAAGACCATTGCCATTATTAGAGAATATTATTTTTTGCCACAATTGTCACAAGATGTGAAAATTTTTGTGCAAAATTGTTAAGTATGTCAAACAACCAAAGGATTTAGTCACAATATTGGACTCTATCAGCCATTGCCAGTTCCATCAAAGCCTTAAGAGGACATAAGTATGGATTTTGTTCTTGGATTGCTAGGGACACAAAGGGGTAATGACTCAATATTTGTGGTGGTTGATAGGTTCTCCAAGATGGCAGATTTCATTCTATGCCACAAGACTCATGATGTAGTACATATTCCACATTTTTTTTCAGAGAGGTGGTGAGGCTACATGGTCTCCAAATGAGTTTTTTTTATGACAGAGATACTAAATTTGTGGGGTATTTCTAGAGGACTTTGTGGAAAAAGTTGAGGACAAAATTAAATTTCAGTTCTATGCATCATCTGTAGATTGATGGACAAACAAAATTAGCAAATAAAAGTTTGGGCAATTTATTGAGGTGTTTAGTAGGAGATAAACCCAAGGGATGGGATTTGATTCTACCACAAGCAAAATTTTCTTACAATAATTCTATAAATAGGAGTACTAGTAGATCACCATTCCAAATTATGTATGGGAGTAGTCCAAGGACTACACTAGAGCTAAGGATGATGGAGCAAGGAGAGAGGACAAGTGTTGAGGCAGAAGAATTAACTAAACATGTCAATAACCTACATGAGGAGGTACATGCACATATTAATAAGATGAACCAATAGTATAAGGTTAGAGTAGATCAAAAGAGGAGACATAAGGAATTCCAAGTAGGGAATTTTGTTATAGTATACTTAATAAAGGAATGATTTCTAGTGGGTACCTATAACAAGCTGAAAATGAAGAAATTTGGCCCCTACAAAATTTTGAAGAAACATGACTCAAGAAATGCATATGAGGTGGAGTTGCTAGATGGAATTCACATTTCTCCTATTTTCAATATTGTAGACTTATTAGAATATCATTATGATGGTGCATATGAGGGGTCGATGCTGGAGCCATGTCTAATTCCCACTTCTATGAAGGAAGAGATTAAAGAAATTCTGGATAGTTGTATGGGCTAGAGTACTAGAAATAGACAGTATGAAGAATACTTGGTGAAGTGGAAAGGATGACCACTAGAAGGCTCAACTTGGATATCCATAGTAGAGGTTTCCCATTTGGGTTTTCCTCTACCAACTATAAAGTGATAGGGTCACTTTTCAATCTACCTTGGGTGTTTGAGGTAGGAGCATCCAGTGGTGTAAGGGCAATCCTATATCACCCAAAAAAATGCTTTTAGTTAGTTTCTATTTAATGTGTTTTCATTTTTGGACACCCATTTGGGTCAAATAAAGGTTCCAACTCTCATAGTTCCACTATTGGTTTTTCGGGTTAGATTTTTTTGAGCACCTTGGGATACATGCCAATGTAGAAAATGGGTTATTTTGTAATTGAGCCATAATTATGATGAGTTAGAGGGTGTAAGTTGGAGGGATGATTATAATTGTAATTTAAAACACTCTATAAAAAGAATTAGGTCAAAATTCTTTACGATTAAAGAGTTATTACAGTTTTAAGTTGCCTTGAGATCTCCTAAGAGCACTTCAATGTTAGAGTTGAGGCACTAAATGGCTTCGTACATGACCAAAAAATGGGGGACAAGAAATGCTAGTCCATAGAGTTATAGAGCACTTGGAGAGATTTCCATAAATGTAAATGGTTTGTCAATTGGAGTTCCAGATCAAAAGTTATGCCTCCCAAAAGTTAGACTACCGCTTCTAGATTCTTCTAATTTTACACAAACTTCTAATGTGATTTCTAGAACATTCTGTTTTGGCGGCAGATGCCAAATGGTATATTCTAGAATGTATTCTTAACCCTAAACCTAATTGGGGTTTATTTAAGAACATTTCTAGCATTATAAAGGCAGTTCTTGGTGGAGTTTGGGAGAAGGTATTGGAGGAAGATTTTCTTCAGATTCAAACAATATTGTAAACCCATATGACATGTCTTAAAGTTTATTTTCAGTGTACTGAATGCAATAGCAGATCACTTCTAATAATAATATTTCCCTTTTCCCATTGTGTTCATTTTGGTCTTCGGTTGTGCCCTCATCAGTATATATGTTTTGTTTGGGCATTAACAATCCATAAATCATAGGGATTAGTGCTTTCGAAGGAAACAATTGACATTGGACCAATAGAAAAGTCATGAATAACATATGTTCCTATATCACAAGTTAAGTCTTTGGATGGACTTAGAATTTCACCTCCATTTTCTTATGATCCTTATGAAAAGATGAAGACAGGGAAACGACCCATGAAAATAAAAGCATAGGAAAAAAGACTCGGATCTTTGGAAAGAGATTAATTATATGCAATGTATATACTATATTTCAATATCTATAAAGCATAATGAATATGTAAATAATCACGCTTTTAAAACTATATTTAAAATCAATGAATTTAATAAATTTAAGGTTTACATGTTGCATTATAGATGCTACTAGCTTATATATATAAGACGTTGAGAGATATCAATCTTGATGTGCCTATTTCAATAAATAGTTATTGATAATAGATAGGTGCCTCAAGATTGAGATCTCTTATATGTGTGTGTGTGTGTGTGTGTGTGTGTGTGTGTGTGTATGTATATATATATATATGTGTATATATATATATATGTATATATATATGTGTGTGTGTGTGTGTGTGTGTGTGTATATATATATATGTATGTATGTATATATATATATACATATATATATATATATATATATGTGTATGTATATATATATATATATACATAGATATATATGTATGTATATATATATATACATATATATATATATATGTATGTATATATATATATATGTATATATATATATGTATACATATATATATATATACATATGTATATACATATACATATGTATATATACATGTACATATGTATATACATATGTATATGTACATGTATATATATATATATGTATATACATATGTATATATATATATGTATATACATATGTATATATACATGTATATATACATATGTATACATATGTATATACATATATATATACATATGTATATATATATATACATATGTATATATATATATACATATGTATATACATATATATATACATATGTATATATGCATATGTATATATATATATATATATAAAGATGCCTAAACTAGTGGTATAGACAAGGCTATCAAAGATCTTCCAGTAATTATCACCACTTGTTAATATGAATTGTTGGTAATAGTTTTTAACAATCAATGAAATGCTCTAATCTATATTAACTTAGTTTGATGTAAAAGAGTACAACTACATGCTTAGTTTAATCTAAAAGATTACAACTACATGCTTAGTTTAATCTAAAAGATTACAACTATTTAAGTTTATTTAATAAAAACTAACATATCTAAATTTAAATTGTTTTAGGTAAAATGTGTAGAAAGATATCTATTTCATTTACACAATTATGCATGTAGAAAAAATCTATAAAAAGTGATAACTGATATGCACTACTTAAAGATTACATTCCCTAAAGAATTAAATACACAAAAATCATACAAATAATCACAAATAATATTTTAATCAAGAAAAGATTAGAAATAAAAGTTAAATAATAATAAAAATTTATATTGCAATAATGTTTACCTTTTGAAATTATTTATGTATTACTTTTCTAAAATAATAAATGTTTAGAAGTTAAACAATGAGCAACAAAATTGTGCATTACAAGTTATGTTGTTTGAATTAAGTTGTTGACACAAGTCAAATTATGTAAAATAAATATTTTATAATTTTGATGTAAGTCAAAATAATATGAGTAACATAATAAATTGATTAAATTGAAGTCACAAACAAGGGACTTCATTACCATTAAAAATTCAACTATAGCATCCCGACAAGATTTGAACCTTTATGACAAGAGCAACAATACCACAATTAAAATATTACAACACACCTATGCTTACAAATGCATAATGAAATTGATTAGCCATAAAACTATTTTTTTAATAACAAGATTAATATAATAACAATTTGTTTTATCAACATTTTTTTTTCCTAATTAAAGGGTCGAAGCCAAAAGTTGAGTACTATAGTATGATAAAAATGGCGTAGTTTAAAGCCACATAGTATCTTTAACTAGTCCAAGAAAAACATAAATGAAATAAATTCTAACTAAAATTGTACTGCCCAAGTTTGGAGTTCACTCCACTATCCTAAGCATTGATCTTGATCAACTGATAGATCAAATACTAAAAGCTACAAGATCACTCTAGCCAAAAACTAGACAAAATAGAGTATGCCAATTTTTATCTATTATTCTCATGTCTAAGGAAGTCAAAGATCTCTTTACCTCCTTGTCCTGTTGTAGGTTCGGTCCTTGGGAGTCATCCTAGTCTTTCTTTACTCCCTTTTCATTATCTTCCTCATGCTCCCCTATTTCTTCCTCCATTGGTTCATATTTTTCCTCATTTCTAGTCCCTCAATTTTTCATCATAGTTATATTGATAAAGTCAACATAAACTCTCTTGGGTTTCTATTGACTAAACCATTTTTAGCAACATAGTACAATGAGACGGTGTTCTTTCAACCAACCTAGTCTTATTGATCTTTCAAAACTTCTAAGCTTCCTTCTTTCCTTCCTTCAAAGATTTGTTTAAGGTGATTTCCCTCGACACCCATCTTGGCTAAACCATCAGCTAAACTATTCTGTTCCCTATGGATGTGGTTAATTGTAACCTACTCAAATTCATTAATCAAAGATAACATCACTTCCAAAAGAGAATGCAATTTCCAATTTGAGGTAGCCTTAGATCTTACCATGTTATGCCCCACTAGGGAACCTAAGAGAAATTACCTAAACATATTACTAAATTTACTGAACATTTTTTTTCTTAAGTTTTTTTATACAACATTAATGAATATCAATGCTGAAGCAATATATTGAAACACATCACATTCAAATAAATCAATACATTTATAATTTACAATTCTCAAGGGTTCTTTAACATTGAATCACATTTGTGTAAATTTATTAATTAGATTTGATCATAAGTAGAATTTATAATATCACAAGTGAACACATAAAGTACAATCGATACAACAAAGTACATCCAACTCACACATCAACTACATATGTCATAGGGCATGCGATAATAATACAAGTACAATGCAATGCAATACATCATTACAAGAGATTTCAAGATATAAAATAAAAGATATGTGAATATATCAAGTGAGAATAAGAGAAATTCTCCAATAGATAAGAAATAGAATGGTACAATTGCAACAATAGAACATCCAACATCAATACAAGTCTATCAAACCTCAATGGTAAAAGAATCACTACCACCTAACCCCATGGTAACTTAATCAAGCCCACTACCACCGTGTTGAGGAGATAACGCCAAGTTCCACATGAACAATCAAAACATAAAATAAAAAATACAATCCTAGGAAATGGATCCTGAAAGCTCTCTATCTCAACTAGTGCTATACAAACAACAAGAATTATCCCAAGAGAAATCAACACAAATATATCAATATAGACATAAGAAAGCTAAGATGAATAAGGGGAAGTGTCATCGCATGAGTCAACTCTAAGGTTACCTAACAACCTATTTGGACCCCATCCCCTTAGTGATTATGTGTGGCATTAGAGATCCTTTTGTATAGACAAGGATACCATCCATGTAAGACCTCAATCGAGCATCATCTCAAGCTCCATCCTAGCCTATGCTAGCCCTCAAGGCATGTATGAAGAATCCAATTATCTTAGTAATGTTTAAACACGTTCCCAAATTTTATAAGTTATTACTTATTAACTCAACTTACAATGAGTTAATTTGACAACTAAATACGGTCCCAACCCTCATTGCAAGCCACTTCCCCACATACACCTAGATAACCTACCCCAATGTTCTATTCAAAGAAAACCAAAATAGAAGGATACAATAAATTTTTAAAAATGTTCTCATAAAATTATAATTATAAAATTCACTAGGGTATAATAATGAAGCATAAAAAAGAATAGCACATCCATCCAAGGATCCACTATCCATCTCAATATAACATGTCAAAAGATCATCTATCGCATAATGGATAGCTCATAATCATAATAAAATCAGTAATATCGTAACATGAGAGCAAAGCTAAACCAACATCAATATCATGCATCTTCAACATGGAGTGCATACCCATAAAGATAACCATCCAAACCATAGATCAACCATAAAGAAACATAACTCATTAAATACATATGTACAAGGTGAAATGGGAAGCAATCAAAATAGGTCTCAACTAATTCACATTTCAGGGGTTGATTAACCTTGTACCTCAAATGAAATTTAAGGAGATTGATCATTTCAATTCCAATTATAAAGTAGCTAGATCTAAGAAGATTAGTGCCAACCAAGTGATAAAGGTGCACTAATGCAACATAGAGTTGGAGAAAGAATTCCAAAACTTTAAACCTTGACGTAGCGAGAGCTATCACATGTAGCAATGAAAGTAAATATGCAATGAAAAGTTGATTATATGGAAATGGAGAAGAAAGGGTGATATACCTTATAGAATACACACCTACAAATGGGTTGCCAAATGATATTTGAAACTGCTAAATCTTCCTATCTACATTGAAAATTGTGAGATCTACAAAACCCATAAATTGTTTAGCTATTTGTTAGGGTCAAAATGGAGAAGCATGGTCAAAATGTAGTAGCACGAATGAAATGCATCCCTACTCAATAATGTCCAATTGCAAAATCGGTTTTGAGTCTTCGAAGTTTAACAAAATAGGTATCCAAATTTGCAACCTAACTTTCCTTTCTAGATCTGCAACCTGCAAGAAAAATGGTTTTCTTTTGTTTAAGAATTAACCTTGAAATTGAAATGTTGGAAATGTAAAGTAAATGAATGAATTCACCTTATAATAGTAGGATCTCTCAAATTGAATGCAATGTACTCACTTCACCAATTTGAATGGATCAAAAGAATATGAATTTACAAGTATGAATGCAAGAGATCTCCTCTCTAATAACTTACAAAAGAATCTCCTTGAATGTACCTATGGCTTGAAGACTTGAATGCTTAAGCATGAATTCTTGGTATGACTTGTGGATGAATAATGAGGCAAATGTATGGGCTTATAAAGGGCCTAGAATAAAATTTCTCATGCAGATCGATTGAACATTTTGTACCCTAGATTAACCTAGACTCAAGACCTAAGAAGCGGTCTGAAGATAGGTCCCAAGAAGGGATGCACTACATCACTAATTAGGCTAGTAGGGATAAACTTTGTCCCTTCTAACCTGGTCCTAAAACCCTTAGAATTCCCCTGAGGTCTTGGAATAGGTCCTGATCTTCTATGTAATGTTCTTGTGTCTTAGGAGGAATGATTGAGGTAGTATCATTCAAGGGGTACATAGAGGAAGCTTGGATAATAACTTAGTCTTTGATCTGGAATGTACATTGGCCTTAAAGAGGAATGCCTTATAGCGTGACATATAGTATATTTTATCATGTCAACTATCTTATGAATCAATGGAATATATATGGTGAACATTTGATGTAATTTAAGATCTGTTGATAATAAAGTGTTTCTTGCAATCATATCTTGTGTACTTCTACCGTGTTGTATCTGTTGGGGGCTTGGTCATCTCTTTTAGGGATTCACCTGCCTTGTATTGTATAAAAGGTTAAACAAGTGTGAAATATGTGTGGCACTGATTCACCCCCTACCCCCCTCTTAGTACCTCATTTGAATCTCTCCAACATGTTTAGTTCTTCTCTTCAGATTTGTTGATCTTCTTTTACTATTTTGAGAAGGATATCCATAGTTTTGTTTGCAATGTTTTCCATTGTTTACTTTGGGACATAGATGACTCCAATTTGGATATGGATTTAGATTGAAAAAGACCAAGCTAAGGGATTAAGTACCCAAGATATAGGAGCGTCAATATAGGAACTCTTAATGATAGTAGACTCTCCTCCTCATCTCCTCTTAACTCCTCATTTGTACAGGCATGGAAAAGTGTCAAAAGCTAAAAGACAACAAGAGTTTCTTGACTTCCTTATCTGGTAAACAAGATTCACACTTATCCATTGATAAGGTAGACAGATATAACTTGCGACGAGGTGTTTGAGTTGAGGCTTCAATGCCTAATGTTTTACACTCATGAACAATAAGAGTTGAGATAGATTGAGATGAAAGATGACAAGTGATGAAACTCGCTAATTGAGACTTGCAATCAATAGACTCGAGTTTTCTTCTTAGCGAAAGGCAACTCTACACCTCATGTAAAAGACCAAATGACAAAGTACAATGAAGGACCAAATTGTTGGAATTCAGATTTGACAATTTTTTGGATTTGAGGAAATCTTTATGATATAGAGTTGTATCATATGCTACAACTCTGCAAAGGGTGCAATAAATGTCAATCAACGTGATAAAACCTTGTAAAGGGTGCAACAAAAGTCTGTAGTATGACATAAGTTTGTATTGTGTATGATAAACCTTTAGAAGGGAGATGATAGAACTCAAGATTGGGCGCAATACAATAGGTAGATTTGCCATATTGTACAATAATTTTCCTACTAGATACGATAAAAAAACCAACAACAGTACAGTTCACACAGTTTTGATCAAGCGATCATATTTGTTTGTTGTTCAATCATTTGGACAATTTGTGATAGTTTGGTAGTAGCCTTTGTGGGTAGAAAAAGGTAGCTTTGGAGCACTCACACCAAGCACACATAGTTTACTAACTTCTTAGAGACTGTCTTTGCAAGTTTGTGAAACTGTGGATGTAAATAAGCACTCTTGTCAATGCTATGAAGCATGCAAGAAGAAAGTGATATAGTCCAAATTTATATGGCAATTTTCTATGATTTTGTTTTCATTAGAATCCTATGGTTTGAAGATACAATGAAGATAATAGTCAAAAATAATCCTATTAATGATAAAGCAACCCAACTTGATAAGAATGACAAGGGGATATGGAGCAACAAAATAATAACCCTAGAAAGAAAATGGTAATCAAAATCCTCGCCCATGTTGAGTATCCATGTGAACTAACACATTGGGGTTTTTCGAATGACGCTTATGTTCGATTGCACAAAGTCACTGATGCCCCATTCATGTTTGCATTATGTGAGATACAAATTTTGGGAGTAAAATCTTTTGGTGATCCAGGAAACCACTTGGATCAATCCCTCCACAAGGATTATGACACCTAAGGTGGACTAGGTGACAAACTATCTAACAACATCTAGTAAAGGTTTATGTTTAGCACTAACCCTCACATAGTCTTGCAAACAAGATTAAGACCTCTCAACCCTACCAACATTTGAAAGAGTGTTTTCTCGCAAGCAAGATTGAGAGCATTGCCGCTCTACAAAAAAATTAGCACATTCATGGATCGATCATGTCAAGGATAAGATGGATGTAGCTCGTATGTCTTTCAAGACTTTGGTATCAAGGAAGTATATTGATTATGGTGAGGTGGAACCACTGGCATTAGTGTGTTTTCACTTGCGTCATCATTGGGAGATTTTTTCCTCGATTGGCAAGGCCCTTTAAAGGTAAACAAAGGAAACTGAGCTAAGTGACAAGAGTAAAGATTTTTTATTCTCCTAAAAGGAGGAGCATTCTCTCATATTAGGACACTTCAATCAAGATATGCAAAACAAAGTTCATTCTAAAGGAAATGTTCATGTGCACCTAAATATAACTAACTTCCTAATAAAAGATTGAGAAGACACAACGTTGCTTGACGATGTTTTAGGCAACTTGTAAAACCATTGTGTCAGTAGGTTTGAAGCAATTCTTTGGCCAAGGAACCTTGCAAGTTAGACAAAGATATTCAAGATCAAATTCAAAAAACCTACAAAACGCCGTGTTATCATTCTAGAAAGTAAGCACTAAAAACCATAATATATAACAAAAAATCCAAAAAATATATAGCTAGAGTGTGAAAAAGAGTTTCTATTTTCAGTGCAATATAATACAGAGGGATGACATTTCACTACATTATTGTATGATAAACTTCATTAAAAAAAAACTAAATACAATCATGATACAACATGCATAGGCGATAGAAGGTCAGAAGTCTTATGATAAAACTTTGTAAATGGAGCGATAGGACTCCATAAGTCACACAATAAACTATTACAAAAGTTTATCACCTATAATCTAGGCTTGTTTCGTATGACACACTGTGTCTCTATCATAAACAAAAAACAAAAACTAAAAACCATGAAGCTAGAGACTAGTTCAAAGCCCCACAGCAGGTGCCAAAAATATATCTGTAAAATGTGGTATTCAATCTAAGTTAATTATAATATCTAGGATTACAATGCATCTAAATAGATTGAAAATATAACCCAAAAGCTAGCTTATAGCTCCCTATCCACAATGTGCAAAACTATGTGTTTATGCTCTCAAAATCTAGTAATGTGACTTCAGAAGGTGCACTATAGAATAGAAGATTCAAAGAGAAGTAATGTAATGAGCATGCAAAGCCCTCAAGAACTTCAATATGAAAATGAAAATCTAAGTTAGAATGATAGTTTAGAATGCAAAATATGATTAATTTCCAGCTATTTATGATTAATCTAGGTGATGTAAGCTAACATATAATATAACAAGCTAAATATATTTAACATAGACGCTGTGCTAAATGCTAGAAAATCAAAGTGATCGCATAACAATAAATGAAAACAAGGATGACGATATGAACTAAGACAGAGGCCTCAATTTATAGACTTGAGAAAGTCAGGTGAATGGGCAAGATGCAAAACCGAACAATGATGGAGATGTTTCCATTTCTTGATCCGTGTGCTCTCAATTTACAAGTTTCCAAAAGGTATATGCACTTTGAGTGGAGTTTATTTTCTTTTAGTTTAACTTTAGAATAGTTTGATTTTAGAAATTAGATTTATATGTGCACATTTAAGTGGGAACTTTATTTAATTAAAAAGTGTTAATATAATTAAATGAAAATAGACTTAGGTATTCAAACTTTAGGATATAATTGATTTTCATATTTAATTAATCATTTAATTATGCAAGGTTGATTTTTATGCATAATTAGGTCTAGCATTTATAATACTACTCCCAAGACATAAAGTAAAGGCCTATCCAATAGAAGATTATAAGATAACACCTTGGCATGACATACACCAAGGTAGGTGTGGTGACAAGTCTAGCTTTCAAGGGTAATATCATAGTGGCCATGGCAATCTTGTTAGAGTAAAAGGTTAATTTAATTTAATTTATTAAACTACCTTTGCTCCCTTCTTAACATTTCCCTTTATGCACTTGTATTTCCATTTAATTATTAATTAGTATTTATTAAATGACTTTTATCTCTTAGGGTTTCCCTTTTATGTTTTTCAATCTCCTTCTATAAGGATTGATCTTTTGTAATTATCTATCATCTTTTAAGTCTAACAATATATTTTTCATATTCTCAAAACAAAACCCTTGCCTCTTCTCTATCTTTTCTTCTCTATATCAGGTTCTTGCATGCAATTGTTCTTTGGGTTTTGTGGATTTGTATTGCTCAAATCCTACATGATATCATAGCCTAACCTGTTGTAGCTTGTTCTTATTTGGGAAAAAAAGAAGAACAAGAGTTTGATAGAATAAACTTGGCTTTTTTCAAGCATTTTATTGAAAATAGTGGGGGTCTTTGATTTTTGGAGCACATTGAAGCCAAACAGACCTTACAGTTGGATTTAGAAGGCGTCCAACCCTTATTTTCATAAAACAATTGTCGATTTTGGAAAACATTGACTAGGGAGGCAATTTTTTTTTTGCATACTAGGGTTGTATGACCTCTAGCACATTACGAGGCACACGTGTGCGATTTTAAAAAAATGAAAAAAAATCATGGTGTGAAACACCACTGTGGTTATCCTAACCTCAGCGGCCACCGCAACAGTTATCCAAACCGTTGTGACCATTGATGATGGTTGGCCTCACCACACACAGTCACTATCGGGTTCCATTGCTGCTGCTTCTCCTTCACCCGAACGCCATCGCCTCTCCTCCACCTAAGCACCACAATCGGGCCACCTCTGCCTCCCCACCTAGCCCACTATCATATGGGGGGCTGAGGGATTAATATTTAGCCCCTTTTTTTCAATTTGTTAAAAGGGTTTGCAATTTTTTTCTTTTATACAGAGGCCTTGGCAATTCTTTTTGTTCTAACTAGAGCATATAGAGGTTTTTTCGATCCAACGAAAGGACTGGAAAGCTGATTCAGAGATGAAGATGACAATGTAGGTATTTTTTGAAAAAATTTCCACTTTTCTACCTATGTTTTTTTCGCTCGCAGTGAGATGATGTCTTCTATCTTGCAGGGGGCGTAACTTGCTCATTTTCACTCTCTTTTCTGATTCGAAAGAAGCATCAGAAAGCTCTGCTCGAGCTCTGTTCAGATTCTTTGTTATTTGCATCAGTATTTCTCAAAGGTAAATGTGATTCTCAAAGTGAAGTTTTTTTGCTCTCTTCTTGTTTACGAATTCCTTCTAGCAACTGGGGTTCTATTTTTTGTATTGTGGTGGGTGTTTTGTATTATTGTTTTTGTTATTTACATTAGTAAACCATAATTTTTTCAAAAAAAAATTCATCACCTTTTGAAATCAATAGCTGAGACCTCTTCTTGTTTAGAACTTCTAACCCCTAATAACTATCACACATGGAAGACCTTGACAAAATGGCTTCTCCGATCAAAAGGGTCACGGTCTTGTTTAGATGCAGTGCAACCAATTTTATAGAGGCCTTTTGAGGTAATGGAGCACAAGAACAAGATGGATGAGACAATGGGGTTGATTGCTTTACATGTATCTAACAGTCTACAATTTCATCTTAATGGGTGCAATACCGCTCTAAATATGTGGACCAAGCTTGACGACTTGTTTGGTACAGTGAATGCGTTTAGGGCACTTTAGATTGAGGCAGAGCTTACCTCTCTTGTACCAAACTCCTTTCCTTCCATTAAGGACTTCTCGATAAAGTTCAAACAACACTAATCTTTATTCTAGGGTTGCAAGAAAACCAAGATTGACATTGAGTGTATTTACCTCATTCTTTCTAAGCTTCATGAAAACTTTCAGAATTTTGCTTATACCTTCTATTCCACCAAGGATGCTTTAGGTACTAGATTTACCATGCAACTTTTTGAGGTTTTTTGTGATTGTTTGACTCGAGAGTGAGCTAAGCTATCTCAGTTGGATTTTCTTACAGGCTCACAGATGTATGCATTGGTAGCTTGGCCATCTCCTGGGACAAAGGAGAAGAAATAGAAGTCGCATCCTATAGAGTCTAAGATTGATTCTAGCTTTCACAATTCATCAAGGCCACCTCCTCCTAAGGGGGATAAATCAAAGTCAAAAAGACCAAAGTGTACTTATTGTAATAAGCCCAATCATGACGAGTCATATTGCTATGAGAAGTTAGATGGCTATGCCAAACTGGTTTCAAAGTTTTGACAACTCTCCTTCATAAGAGCAACATTGATATTCCTTCTACTTCTCATAGATCTTCTTCATCATCATCATTTCAATAAGATGGTAAAGATATAGGTCATGCACTATGTGAAACTACCACTCCACATTCTTCTAGAGGGTTACTGGATTTAGGTGCTTTACACCATATGGCATCTTCTCAATATTTATTCTTTTCTTTTGAGGCTTCTCCTACTCCACACATTTTGATGGGGAACAATACTGTTATGACTGTATGTAGGAAGGGTTCAATTACATTTCATGATGTACTTTGTGTTGCATCTTTGTTCGCTAACCTTCTCTCTATTTATTAGATTACACACAGTGGGATAGGGAAGACAAACGAGTTTGCACAAGATTCAGTGCACATCGGAGATAGTGAGACAGGCAATATTGTTGTTATAGGGACCATTGATCACTCTTCCCCCCCTATACTCTTTCTCTCATTTTGCTCCACCATCTCCACTATTGGATACTCACTTTCCTTGTTCACGAAAGACTATTGAGGTGAAGTCATGTCACTTGAACTTATGTGTTGTTCCTAAGACCAGTGTTGTGACTTCTACACCTCCACCTCTTGTTCAAATTCCATATATCACATAAGATTACTCTTCAACATTGCCTACCATTGTAGCTCTAGTCATCGAGCCACCTACTGTAGTTGTTGAGGATATATCAAAGGACACACATCTCTCAGATGATAGTTTCAACAAACCTATTATCACACCTCCATTGGAGATTCCATTTTAGGATTCTCTTGCATTCTCCTTTGAGCATCAGCTAGGACTTCTAGCTTCACCTTACATTCAAGGGTTTCATACTTGTTGTCCACCACCTTTGTTTCTTTCAGATTGGAGCCACATTGGTATGTTCATTGACATAGGAATTTTGCCTTTCTGGGGGGCTATGGAGTCTCAAGCCTCTACCATGGGGGATTTCATTGTACTTATGGTCTTGAGAGAGTATGTTGAGACATATCATTTGTACTTTTTTTTCTTTTCTATCTATTTTTGGAATAGGGTTTTTCCCATGCGGTTTTCCCCATGTCTCTGTTTTATAGAGATTTGGTTGTGATTGGGTACCTCACCAGGCCTTGTTGCCAGTACCCAAGTTTTCTTTCAGCATTGTAGTTTCTTTTTTTCTTCTTGCATTGTTTGTAACTGCATTGTTGCTCATCTTAGGGCGGGTGTTAGAGTAAAAGATTAATTTAATTTAATTTATTAAATTACCTTTACTTCTTTCTAAAGATTTCCCTTTATGCACTTACATTTCTATTTAATAATTAATTAGTAATTATTAAATGACTTACCTCTTAGGGTTTTCTTTTTAGGATTTTTGATCTCCTTCTATAAGGATTGATCTTTTGTAATTATCTATCATCTTTTTAGTTTGATAAAATATTTTTCATATTCTTAGAGCATAACCCTTGCCTCTTCTTTGTCTTTTCTTCTCCGTGATAGGTTCTTGCATGCAGTTGTTCTTCGAGTTTTGTGGATTTGTATTGCTCAAATCCTATAGATCTTCCCAATGTTATGAAAACCTCAAATGAATGATGAAGATGCAACCAAAGATTTCTTATCCACCTTACTTATAGGAAGTGCAAACCACAAACATTAAGCATTGAACCAATGTCAAAAGGCTTCATCTTATACCCATGCCATTGATAAAAACTATAATCATCAAAGAACCCATGAGATTCCTTGTTTTAGGAATGTAAGTTCATGTAGATAGAAGTTGAAGTAGAACATAATATTCAGCATGTTCGCATGTATATGATCCATCAATAGATTCAAGTTTTCCAACCTCGTGGAGGAAAGGGATATGATATTTTGAAGAACTTCCTAAAGAAATCCTTGATAAACTAGGGTTTTCTAAAGAAAATGCCAAAGTGATATCTTAGCAAGAGTAATTCAAAGTTATTTCAATAAGATCATAATCACTAGTTTTCTTAGCTATAGCTGGAGGTCCTTGTGGAAGGTTGGGTTAAGAAGGCAATAGAATTGTAGTAGGTGGATTAACATTGTCCTTATTCCTCCTATTGTTATAGGCATGAACAATGGGGTTGTAAGAATCATTCCCAAGTCAAGATAATTTAGCCAAGAGATCTATTGACTTACCATCAAATGTTTTACTATAAATCAATTGTATCGTCTTACTAGGACTTGCAACAATCACACAAATATTTGATCTGTTGGGTTTTGAAAGAGTTGTCAAACAATGATGCCATTCATAGACTCTTTACTACTTAATGAAGGCAATTCTATGTTCGAAAGGCATTTGGTGGACTTTAAAACATGAGAGGATACACCCAAGAAATCATCTAGGGCATAATACAACATTTCAAAGTTATCCTTTTAGAATGCCTTATCGAATGCATCAAGTCCTTGAAGAAAGAGATCCTGCATGTTGACATTCATGTCGCGTGCACCAAAGTGTAGAGTAGGGGATTTTCTACCTTTTGAAGAGAAAATCTTCCTTATACTCAGTCACTTCTACTAGTGCTTGGTGAGCTAAGGGACTATGAAACTTACAAAACAAAACAAACCTAATCTTGCAAGATATATAAAATAACTTAAAATTTAATATCAATATAACATAAAGGCAATTAGTCTATCATAAACAATGTTGAAGTACCACTAAAATAGAAAAAAGTTGAATAATTAGGACCTACTAACAGATATACATATTTTTTCTTTTTTGTTGGAGGTTTAAAATTGCGAGCAGCAAAGGAAGCCTATGAGCAAACCAACCACAAAACAAAGCACAAACCTATAGGCTGATCTCTTTGACTAGGAGCTAAGGACTTAGGGGTATCCATTCTGCCAAATTCATTGAGGGCACGATCCTAGCCTCATTGTTTATGGTGTCAGAGCCTTGCAATTAGCAAGACTACAAGAATGTAAAATATAAGCATTTAGCAACATACCCTAGAAGTTTTAAGCTCTTTCACATGGACGAGAATGTGATGCACAAAGATTTTCATGTCACACTTAATCCTCTATTAGAAAACAAAGAATTCCTCCAACTTGATCACAACCTAATATTTTTCACCTCCCAAACATATTTGTCACCCACGCCCACAGAAATAGGGAAAATTGTTGTGTGTCGTATAGGAGCTTGCTACAATCAAACCCCCACTTTGGTGTTTCCACCTCCACGAATAGCCAAATAGATAGATCGTAATAAAATTGATATAATGACAAGTAATAGAAACAAATCCCACTAGTAGAGGAGAACCCTATTATACAAGACAAAAAATAGAAACGAGCCTCATTTGAGGGAGGAAAGCCCCTATTCCACAATGGCATAAGATATATAGACAAGTGATAGAAACGAGTCCCTTCTTAATGGAGGAAAGGATCTACTCCAAAATGATAAAATGATATCATAACAATATTGACAAATACTTGCATATAGGAAAAACAAAATCATTTGTTTGATAAAATTTAAATTCAAACTAAAAGAGTACTAGACTGCTAGTTTTGAATAAGAAATATATTTTAATTATTTATATGCTGTGCCAAATACATATGGGCTGATAAGAGATACTGTCTTTTGATAAAATTTAAATTCAAACTAAAGAGTACTAGACTGCTAGTTTTGAATAAGAAATATATTTTAATTATTTATATGCTGTGCCAAATACATATGGGCTGATAAAATATCCTGTCTTGAATGATTTCATGCTGATGTCAACCTTAGAAAATCCAGATTCTGTAATGAGCTTTCCAGTCTCACGTGTGAGGTGACAGCCATCTGAAGCAAATTGCTGTAGTGGATCTAGTAAGTTCTGCCAAAACCTCAGGAGTGTGCCATCTGAAACATGTTAAAACAAAGAAAAATCAGTCAAACTGATTTGACATTCAAAATCTTAAAGAACTCGATATTGTTATTGCCAAACTTGTTTTGAAAAAATAAATAGGAAAAGTAACCTGGGGCAGCCACATGTTCCATAAAGATGAACTGGCCACTAGGTTTCAGCACCCTCTGCACTTCTACAATGATATACATAATTTGAATGTAAAGTAAGGAAGCATATTGGAAGGGTGTGGTCCTTTCAACACACAGATGACAATAAGTAATTCTACAAAAGTTCTGGCCTTATATGTCAGAAAATAATCTAAAAAATCTAGATTCTTCAAAACTAGATTCAAATATAGATCTAGACTCTTCATGACTTTTTATTTATCAGTTGGAGAAATCCATTTGTACAAATATCAGTATATTATGTCCAATGCATCTCAAGAGGAAAACAATCTTGCATTCTTTACATAACTATTTCAGTTCAATTGCCTTATGTTAAGCTTTTGATGGAAATTTAAATAAAAGTAGTACCTTTCAATGTCTTCCTCACATCGCTGACAGAACATAAAACTAGAGTACCAACAACTGCATCCATGCTTGAATCAAGAACTGGTAAAGCCTCCCCAACCTGTTGAGATAGCATGTCCGACTTCAAATTCAATTTGAAAGTTAGAATGAACAGATTAAAAACTATCAAAGTCTCTATTATCTACATTGTATAAAAAATGTATACTGACATTGGGATGCAATTGGCACAGAATAACTATAATGTCCCCATTTTTGCCAGCATTGGAGTTTCAGTTAATAGCGTATTATTTTGATCCTCGCAGGCTAATTATTGTGGATAGAGGGTGTTCTAAGGTAGTGGCTTGGCTTGGGGGCCTTGTCTTCTCCACAATTCAGTATGCTACAAGGTGGTCTTTGTTTGGCTTAGATTGGACTTTGTTTGGGCTTAGTTTTGTGTACTTATTATTTGTGGTAAGTGAGGTGTTGATTGAGATGGACCCTTTCTATTTTTGGAAAGTGCATTTGGTCACATGGAGAAATAATAAGTATGACTCCTATTTCAAACAACATATTTAAATGATGAATATTTTGGAAGTTACTATATTTTGTGGCCAAATTATTATTAAATTATTAAATGGCTTATTATAAAGTGATAATTTAATTTTATAATTTCACTTAAGTTGAAGGTTGAGTTATCATTTGAAGGAACCATTTATTAATTAGTTAAGCTAAGTCAAGTGAGAGAATCTAATGGAATATTCTAATCAATGTT
Source organism: Cupressus sempervirens (assembly GCA_028749045.1). Classification (NCBI taxonomy): domain Eukaryota; kingdom Viridiplantae; phylum Streptophyta; class Pinopsida; order Cupressales; family Cupressaceae; genus Cupressus; species Cupressus sempervirens. The sequence continues at coordinate 967,006,772 of CM053792.1, read as the reverse complement.
GTGTGATGAGGCTTCTTGAGTGAAGTTACATTTTGGCAACAAAAAGGGCATTTGGAGGTTATAAATAGAAGCCCATTTGTTTAGAAAAGCATGTTTGGATATTTATTTTCTTTTTTGCTTTTGTGGCTTTTCATGAGGTTGTTTTTGTGCCCTTGCTGAAGTAAAAAGGTTTGAAGTTGATCATTCTTCCAAAGCTAAGGTATTGTGGATGTTTGAGAATTTGCTTTGTCTTCCTACTATTCTTACTGTTGCTGGAAGGCTCTATTTATTTTTTATTATTTCAAATTTGACTTAGGGTTGAAGTCTGAAAATTACTTGGATCATTGATCTGCAAATTAGTGCTTAAGTATATTAATTTGCTCACCACTTCTCTATTGTTCTACACTGTACCTAGGAAGTGATTATTAGTGAAAGAAAAAACAATTGACACATGCGATTTGAGCTGAGCAGTAATTGTGCATTTAGGAGGACTGTGGAATCTCTGGCAGCTGTGTTTTGAGCCTATAATCACACCTGCAATCATCATCTGTGGGTCTACATTCATTACCTTTAGCCTGCAATCAAAGTTTATGAGCCTGCGATCAAGATTTGGGGTTCCAGCATTGCAGCAAATTGAATCTGCATTTAATCTACAGGCCTGCAATTTGTCTTTAAAGACCTGTGGCTACATTTTGGGGACATGCGTTTGCATTTAGGTTGGTGATAGAGTATGTGGACTGCGTTTGAAGTTTGACATGAGCCATTACAGCTGCTACAGGTTCTTGCATTTAGTTGTGCTTATTAAAATAAATTAGAATATTCAGAGGATGTTATACAATAGAGATTGAAATTTGTATGAGTGATAGTGACAAATAAATTATGTTTCAACATTCAGATTTATTGAGAATTTGGTTGCTTGAATTGCTACTATTCCTCTAATGTTTTCACCATTGGAAAAATTTGACATATATGCAAAAGCAATAAACTCAAAATACAAGGAATGTTATCATCTCAATGATCTTAGAGGTTGTTTGCCAAATATTTAACAAAATGTCAAACATGTGTGTAAGAATTTGGTATAGCTCTGATACAATGTAAGAATTTGGTATAGGCAATAATTCAACACCAAGATCAAAAAGCTCAGTAGATAGCACAAGAGAGACAAATGATGATCAAATGAGAAAGGATATTAGATGATTGGATATCAGGTAATTGGATAATTGGATAATTCGATGAATACATCATAGAGGGTGCCTGTATATAAGGGCAACCGATATGTCTAGAAGTCACACAAGAGATAAGGATTACAACTCAGCACATGTCTACCAAAGGCGGATTATCCTCCATTGAGCAAAGGTGTTTGTGCAATGATAAGAGGATAAGTTTAAATAGGTGTATTTCATAAAGATATGTTGTAGACACCATGTGTTCAAATAAGTTGCTAACTCCTGTGTTGTCACTAAGACAACTCATATTACTACACATATTCCTAAGTAAACTTAAGTAAAGTGTAATAATAATTAATTATTTACACTAATACCCCCCTTAAGTGCAACTTAGGGAAATGCACTTAAGCTCACAAAGCTAAATGCAAGATGCAATGTGAGTCCCAGCTACTAGGCCATGTTAGGTACCCATGTACAAATGCAGTGCTCTACATGCAATGGGATGCAATGCAATGCAATCTCTCTGAAAATGGAGAAAGAGAAAAAACCTCACGGGAAAAACCTCCTCCAAAAAGAGAGATGAAGAAATACAAGATACATGCAATGATGGTGTAATCAAGACCCCCCTAGTATGACATACATCATGCGTGTACTAGCATATATCCCCCATAAGAAAAAATACATGATGGTATCCCCCCATATTGAATAATCTCCTACAAGGATGTCATGAAGACAAAAAAGTATCCAATGCCCACAAACGACATTTCTTCCTTCAGGAAGAAGATACACGAAGTATAGGTGCAAGTATACTTCCCATTATAGATAGGAAGATGGATGAGGAATCCATATGTAGTATGCTATGGATGTTGCCTTTTAAGTGTACTCATATGTTGACAAGTCCTTGATGAATGTAGATGCCACAAGACAATCTGGTGGATGCCCAAACAAAAGTGGCAAACAAGGTAACAGGTCCATTTATGAAAGTGAATCAAACTCCAAAGACAAGGAATCATCCTTACAGGAGGATATGGGGAGAGAAGCAATGTAGCCTCCCCTCAATGATGAATGCACACCCATGAAAGAAGCTCCTTGATGACTGAAGAAGCTGCACCATGAAAACTGAATGAAGTTTCTCCTTGTAGGAAGAAGTGGTGCCATAGGTGTAGTAGAGAATGCTCCCCAACTAGTAGGTAGAATCCTCAAGAGATATTATGTTTGAGGAAATTGGAATACAATCTCCAAAGACTGATATGTCTCTTTTGAAGTAAAAGAGTCCTCCTCCAACTACTGAAAAGAAGTGTCTATAATCATGTGAGTTTCAAAAGAAAGATCAAGTAGTTGAGGGTCAGAGTATTCCCTTGCAACAAGTGAAGAAAAATTCTTCTCAACAAAGAGAAGATGGATGTCATCAATAATGTCTCCCACATCTTCAATGTAAGACTCCACAAACAACACTGCAATATCTAGAAGGAAGTCATCCCAGGAAGCTGAAATAGGAAGACATGGTGTTTCCTGCTGCACTGAATCAGGAGCATCTGTGGCTGGAACTAGATCATTAGAAGCAACAGAAGCATCAGAAGGTATGATCTCAACTGGAGTTGTAGGTACCACAACTAGAGTGACTGGAGGGAGATTGTCCTCTGAGAATGGAAGGACTTGTGGATCTCGATATGCTTTCCAAAGACACATCCAAAGTTCATAAGGATTACTTGCCTTTCTAAGGACAACAAAACAATCCACACTGATATTTATAAAAATAGCTTGAAAAATCATTCTAAGAACCGTCTGATCAGTAGAAGAAAGCAATTCTTTGGAACATGGATAAGGAAATACTTCCTTATGTTCTCTCAGATGATCAATCATCAAAGCACTCCATTTTTGATAGTTCCTTTTTATCAATTTAAATTTGAAACCAAACTGACACTTTTGACATGGCTCCATGAGATCAAATAATGTATGCATCCCCAAAATGCAAAAAATCAAATAAACCCGCCCCCCCTAGTGCATGATTTAGCACTTCATATTTAGTGCGATTACGATGGCCACTTGCCAATTTAGGGCGTAAGTGGACTTTTGATTTTGATGGTTACAACAAAAAATATGAAGCTATATCAGACTCAACAAGATAAACAAGTGCTAAAAGGCCAAACTGAGACCAAAATTTGTAAGTACTATATCTACTCAAAATTACTCCAAACTAATACCAGATCTAGAAAGTAGACAAAAAATCATGCACTCTCAAAAAAATAGCACCTAAATATGTGTCCAGATGAGCCTAAACTAAGCCTTTGAAGTTGCAAAAATCAGGATAGGCAATTTTTAGAAAAATTTAGGAACAAAGATCTCAAACAACCTACACCAATGTGTAGATCATGAAATTCTACCCCAAAACAAAAAAAATTGCTTGAGAAAAAGGAGTCCGTACGAGGGAGATATTGCTATTTGAAAATCACCTTTGTAATTTTTTTTCCTGAATTGCCGTTGTCGCACTTCCAAAAATCAAATGAATCTAGATTTCACCTTAGATGTCCAATTTTGATGAAACAAAAGTGAATTTGGGAGTTTTGTGACCTTCTGAATATGATGCCAATATTTGATTTCACTAACAAGCCCCAATCTTGACTTGCAAAAAAAATCTCTCCAATGGTTATGCAATAAAACTCCTATGGCTCTGATACCATGTAAGATTTGCCTAAGGCAATAATTCAACGCCAAGACCAAGAAGCTCAGTAGATAGCACAAGAGAGACAAATGATGATCAAATGAGAATGGATATCAGATGATTGGATATCAAATAGTTGGATATTTGGATAATTGGATGAATACATCATAGAGGGTGCCTTTATACAAGGGCAATTGATATGTCTAGAAGTCACGCAAGAGATAAGGATTACAACTCAACACATGTCCACCAAAGGTGAATTATACTCCATTGAGCATAGGAGTTTGTGTGATGATAAGAGGATAAGTTTATATAAGTGTATCTCATAAAGATATGTTGTAGACACCATGTGCTCTAATAAGTTGCTAACTCCTATGTTGTCACCAAGACAGCTCATATAACTATGCATATTCCAAAGTAAACATAAGTAAAGTGTAATAATAAATAATTATTTACACTAAGAAATGTATAACTAAGGAATTGGAAGTGGTTTAAGTTATAATAGGGTGAGGGTTATCATAGTGGTATTAGAGTGGTTTCCTACCAGCCTTTAAGAATTGGGCTCAGTTTGATTGGTGCTTTGTTTTGGAGATTTGGTTTTCAGCTTATGAATGGTGACAGGAGGCTTGGTATTCATTATACCCACAGAAGGGACGAAGAATCTAAGATATGGGGTATTGTGAAACAGCTGGATATGCTAGTGAATGAGCTGAATCAAAATCACAAACAGATGACCCAACTGAATTCAAATCCGAGATTTGAGAAGAGCATGATATCGCTTTTTCGAAGAGTGAAATGTGATGATATAGTTGCGGCTACAGATGTGCAGGACATTTCTTATGAGACACCTCATGAGTTGGGCATAGTTGTGGTGGAATGTGATGAGAATTTATGTCAGGTTGAGTCAGATGAAGTAGTTGTTGGCATGAGTTCCTAGAATCATGTGTTCGATGATGATGCAGCAATACTAGAAGTAGGAGCATGTGAGGATATTGTCATATCAACAACCACTTTTGTGTCGATTGAGCCATCTAGCGAGGAGTTTAATAATATGCATGCAGCAGTTGTAGATATGTGTGTTGATGATAGTACACATGTAGTGGTGTTGAGGCAGAGCTATGTTATAGTTCAGATCAATACAGTGGTGAGGTTCACTTCGTGGACAATCCTATATTTGACATGGATACAACATTGTCTTATGACAATACACTATTTGAGGTTGATGTTGATCACTCACCTGAGTGGAGTTGGACTCAGTTTCACCATCTGCATATTCAATTCAATTTTCTGTTGTGGTAGTTGGCAATGTTCCTGTGACAGCATATTTTGATGTGGTTACATCTATTGTTGATACAATTGGCACGAGTGCATATGGTTCTCCTTTAGCTACATCATTTTTAGAGATTGTTGGTGATGATCAGGATTCCAGTCAATATATATTATGTGGGTGGATACAAGGAAGAGGAGGATGCATAGATCTTCTATGGAGTTGCCTTCTGGTTGCATTCTGACTTCTACATCATCAACACAAGTTTTGGGTGCTATGTTGCAAGACATGTGGTTGGTCCTAATGATGTCGGTTTGCAGTTGGTTTAGTGTCAATAGGGATGTCACACACTTCTTCATTTGGTATCTAGGTAGATGTTGGAGATCATTGTGTTTCCGGATTGCTTGAGGACAAGCAATTTCAGAGAGGGAGGATTGTAATGTCCCCATTTTTGCTAGCATTGGAATTTTAAGGATTAGCCTATTATTGTGATCCTTGTAGGCTAATTATTGTCAATAGAGGGTCTTTTAAGGCAGTGGCTTGGCTTGGGAGGGTCTTATCTTCTCCACAATTCAATACGCTACATGTTGGTTTTCATTTGGCTCAGATTGGACATTGTTTGGGCTTAGTTTTGTGTATTACTATTTGTGGTAAGTGGGGAGTTGACTGAGATAGACCCTTTCTATTTTTGGAAAGTGCATTTGGTCACATGGAGAAATAATAGGTATGACTCCTATGTTAAATAACATATTTAAATAATGAGTATTTTGAAAATTGTTATATTTTTAGTGGCCAAATTATTATTAAACTATTAAATGTCTTATTATAAAGTTATAATTTAATTTTATAATTTCACTTAAGTTGAGAGTCAAGTTATCATTGGAAAGAGTCATTTATTAATTAGTTAAGCCAAGTCAAGTGAAAGAATCCAATAGAATCTTCTAATTAATGTTGTGTGGTGAGGCTTCTTGAGTGAAGTTACATTTTGACAATAAAAAGGGCATTTGGAGATTATAAATACAAGCCCATTTGTTGAAAAAAGCTTGCTTGGATATTTATTTGCTTTTGTTGCCTTTGTAGCTTTTCCTAAGGTTGTTCCTGTGCCCTTGCTAAAGTAAAAGGCTTTGAAATTGATCATTCTTCCACAGCTGAGGTATTGTGGATTTCTGAGAATTTCCTTTGCCTTCCTACTGTTCTTATGGTTGCTGGAAGGCTCTATTTATTTATTATTATTTCAAATTTGGCTGAGGGTTGAAGTATGAAAATTTCTTCGAACATTGATCTGCAAATTAGTGCTTAAGTATATTAATTTTCTCACCACTTCTCTACTGTTCTACGCTGTACCTGGGAAGTGATTATTGGTGAAAGAAAAAACAATTGCATTGAGAGGAAATTGCTGCCACTGTGATCAATTGACACTTGTGATTTCAGCTGAGAGGTAATTGTGCATTTGGGAGGCCTGTAAAATCACTGGTAGCTGCATTCTGAGCCTATAATCACACCTGCGATCACCATTTGTAGGTCTGCACTCATTGCCTTTAGCCTGTGATCAAGTGTAGCAAGCCTGCAATCAGATTTATGAGCCTGCGATCAGGATTTGTAGTTCCAGCATTACAGCAAATTGAATCTGCATTTAGTCTATCGGCCTGCGATTTGTCTTTAAAGACCCGTGGCTATATTTTCGGGACTTGCTTTTGCATTCAGGTTGGTGATAGAGTTTGTGGGCTGCGTTTGGAGTTTGACGTGAGCCATTACAGCTGCTACAGGTTCTTACATTTAATTGTGCTTATTAAAATAAATTAGAATATTCAGAGGATGTATTACAATAGAGATTGAAATTTTTATGAGTGATAATGACAAATAAAAATAAGTTTCAATGTTCAGACTTATTGAGAATTTGGTTGCTTGAATTGCTACTATTCCTCTAATGATTTAACTTTTGGAAAAATTTGACATATATGCAAAAGCGATAAACCTAAAATACAAGGAATGTTATCATCTCAGTGATCTTAGAGGTTGTTTCCCTAATGTTTAACAAAATGTCAAACATGTGTAACTAAGGAATTGGAAGTGGTTTAAGTTATAACCGGGTGAGGGTTATTACAATAACAAGCCAAGGCAACCCCTCTGCAGATTTAAGTGTTGAATGGCATCTGAAAAAAGAGCAGTTGAATGGTCTAGAATCATCCTTCTTGGAAGAAACACAGTTTTTATACTGGGCTACTCCGTATCTCGCTTCTTTGTTATTGCTTAACAAAGAAAGAGATATTGGAATGCTTGATCCTATCATTCTCATGATTAATTTGTGCTATGTACTTATTTCAAACTATAATGATCCCCTTCTGAAGAGTAGCCGGAAATGATCCATTTAGCCTACCAGTTCTTTTAGTCTAAGAAGATGAATAAGTGATCGAAAAGGCCAAAATTATAAAGTTTTGAGTGGGGAATTAAAAGAAGCTTTGGTTATAAAAGGAGATTTGAGAGTCCAATCTGGAGTTTGACCTTCTTGCTTGAGCAAACCCTAGGACAAAAGCAAAGAAAATTGGGTTTGGTAGTGGTACATCTACCCTAGACAATTAGCAGGTGGATACACACAAGTTTTGTGTAGGTGTTTAGAGATTGAAATTTTGTTAACTTTTTGGAGGTTTGCAAACAAACAGGCAATTATAATTCTCCAATTGTAGGGACAAGCTTTATCATCTTAGTAAGTTTTCAAACACCATTGGGGTGATTGACAGAAAATGAATTTGGAATGCCAGTTATATATATATATATATATCCGAGTTACTGAATTGATGGCTTCTGGTCTTGAATCAGGTTCGGGTCTGTACCCAATATACGTCTGCAATCGGTCCACCTGGACCCATTGGTTGAAATGTGGAAACTACGCGGACCCGAGCATAACCACCAACCAAGTGAGCTGTGGGCCCAAAACAAACAAAAAAAAAAAGGTTTTGTAATGTTTTTTTTAACCTAAACCTAAAACACCCATTTTTATTTGATATCTAATTCATTTTAGGCTCATTTGATCTCTAATTTTGCTCTCATTCTTGCAAGTTTAAAGTGAGGTGATTGGATACCGAGGAGAATGATTGTGGAGCGCTAAATTCTTGCTTGAAGGTTGATTGGAGTGTTGAAGGTATGCATTTCATACATTTCTTTAGTTGTTTCTTCATTGTTTCAAGTTTTTCTAAAGTTTCAAAATTATTCCTTGTTTTGTGTAAGTTTTGAAGAATTTTTTAAAATTTTGTTGTTATAGATTGCAAGTGCAATAATGAATAATCAAAACTCAATGGGTGGGGAGGGTTCTCAACAATTTAAAATTGGTAAAGGATCTCCTTTATGGAGACACTACAATAATTGCACATTGTGGTTGAGGTGGGGGTTTCATTTGCAAATGTAATTTTTGTCAAGCACAATATAGAAGCTCCTCAAGTTGAACTTCATTTTTTGGGCCTTAGGGGTAAAGGTATTAATATGTGCAAGGGGCCTAATAAGAAAGGGTCCCTAGCAGAGCAAATAACAATTTTTTAAAAGAACAAGAAAATGCTGACAAGGATAGTTTCAAAAGGGAAACAATGTTCTTCTAGTGGGAAAAAAAATACTACCACCACCCACTCACCAAGCCTCTACACATCCTTTCTTTCCTATACCTTCTATGGAGGATGATGAAAATGTACAAGAAGCCCAACTCGACACCTACAAGAGAGGCCCATTAGTTAAGGATTTTCAAAATGAGTTGAGAGATGTAGTTGATGAAAAAGTTGGACGTTTCCTCTTAGCAAAAAATGTGTTCCATTCAGCTTAGTTAGATCACCTTATTGGAGGGAGACGATGGAGGGAATAAATATTGCACCTACTAAATACCGTAGCCCTAGTTATAAAAATTTGTGCACCACCTTATTGCACAATGAGAAAAAATGTAGAGACTCAACTCAAGATATAAAGATGTGTGTTGAGTTGAAAAAAACAATGTGTGATGTGTGAGAATGGAAATATAAGATGAAGAATGAAATAAGTGTGTTAAAGAAGATGTGAAGAGTATTGAGAGTGAGATCCAAGGGTATAGAATATAAAGAAAGATGACATGAGGAATCGAGAGCTGCATAAGAAAAAACATGCTCATTTATATTATGTAAGTCTGATATATCTATATTAGAATTTTATAAGTGCAGAGAGAAGATAAACAAATATAAATAAAGAAAAAGATGTGTGTGAGTTGAAAAGAAAATGTGTGATTGTAATATTTCATGTGTTAAGAAAGCAATGTATGACTATATTACAGAAGTATAATAAGATATATAAGGCAAGAAGGGTACACCAAAAACCGTTAGAGAGATTCTAGTTATCTTATGGCAGATTGGATAAGGCAGATGTATACATAAATTAATAGAGAAAGTGATTAGATTATCCATCATCAGTTGAAGACGATAACATTACTGAGGTGGAAAACAATTTGTGTGCAGTGGGTTGGTGCTTTCAGTAGGTTGGTCCTTGCGAAGCGTGGGAGTTGGAGCTTCTAGTGAATCGGTGCTGATAAACATAGGGGTTGGAACCTCTAGTAGGTCATAGCCTACAAATATTTATAAAAGAACAAGTTTATATAAAAACAGTTATTTTGCTGTGGTTTTCTTCTGCATTGAATTTCCACATAAATTTTGTGTCATTGTGTTCATGTGCATGATTATTGATCTTAGCATTTAAAGTTATTAAAGCAATTGATTGGATAAAAAGTTCTTATTATACTGATTCATCCCCCTCCCAGTATCATTGTGTGCTCTTCAATCGGTATCAAAGCGGGGTTCTTCTATAAAGCCTAACAACTTGAAGGTAGATCTATTGTGCACACATGGGAAAAATGAAAGGAACTAAAAGAAAAAGAAATTCAGAGAAGAGTAATAATAGAAATGCACAGACTAATAGAGATGAAGCAATTCATAATAAAATCCTAGAAAAAGAAATCAACTCTGTATGTAGTGATGATTGTATTGATATTGTAGAATCAAATACATGCAATAATATGGAAGTTAGCATATGCGATGAGATGGCACTTGGAATATACATGGTAATAGAAAATGTAAATGATAATGAACCAGATACAAAAGAAGGGCTAGATGATGGAATACTCAACAAAGGATACACTACATAAACAAAAGATGAAGAAGAGGGCTACAATGAGGAAGAGGCTGTTGATATCATGGAAGAACTTCATTAGGCTTAGAAAGAAAGCTTAAGAAGAAGAATGCAAAACTGAAAACACAAATTCAAGAATTGTATGAATCCCAAAATGAATTGAGCAATGTATTTGAGACTTTGAAAGAAGAACTAGAAAAAAGATAAACGAGTTCAAGATGAGATGATGAGGAAGTTAAATGCAACAGAAGTGGATTATGCCAAATTAAAGGAAGAAGTCATCATGGTGAAAGTGATTTAGAGAAAACTACTATCAAACTGAATATTAGTCTCAAGTTTGAAATTCTAACTAATAGAATTGACAGGCAAAGCTCATCTTCCAAAAGGACATGAATAGGTTATGAAAGAGGTTCAAAGCATCATGACAGTAAATTCAAAGGCTTCATTAAAGAAGGAAGTAGTATGGTAGAGTCATCTAAGAAAGAGGAAGAACTTGAAAGATATGTTGAAGAGTTGATAAATCCTATCAAAGACAAAGATAGAAAGGAGGATCAAAGTCAAACTTAGCTTCAAATGAAAAGGAGGACAAAATCAGAAAATCTTTCCTCTACGAAAAGTGCATACATCTAAACTCTAACATAACTTCTACGGATATTGCCATTCATGTATTATTTTGGTCATAAAGCGAAAGAATGCAGAACACAAAATAGATGGAGAAATAGAAATCATTATGGGCACTTAGCACACCATTGCAGATATCAATTCATGGAATCACATAAAGAATATAAGAGAAATTTTACAAAGAGCAAACAAAAAGAACCTGTCCTTGTATGGAGAAAGAAACTTGACAAAGACAAAGAAAAGAACTAATCTTTATGGATTTCACAGCAAACAAATCAAAAGGGAAGAAATACAAAAGTCTGGAGAAGAAGGATAACTAAAGCAGCAGAAGAAACCAGTGCAAGTCTAATTTGCAATCTACGGACCTCCTAGTTTATAAGGAGAAGCATGAACTCAAGGGGAGATATAGATGAAACTATACATCGAACCCTTGGAGAAAAGAAAAAGGTGACTCAAGACATGTTGACGTTTTAAAAATTATATTTGTGTTTGAAAAGTTGATTTCGTTGCTGTCAAAGATTACAAGAGGAATATTCAAAGAGACATGCATTTATGGCCACTCTTGAGCATGCAAGATCATTGAAGAATCCTTCTTAGGAGGAGTACGAGAGATCTTTCACATAGGATTCATTTGATGATTGGTTTGTAGATGAAAAATTTAAAGTCATCCCTTTGGCATTGATGTCAAAGGGAGAGAGATATTGAAAGACTTATTGCCATCAATGACAAACGGGTAGATTGATGCAAATATTGTCTTTGATGTCAAAGGGTTTACAAGCATGACTATCAAGTATATAAGCTCCTAGTGGATCAAGAAAAATATAACCTAGTCAACTTGTGGTGGATCATTGAGGAATGTCTTGTTTGCCAAGTCGAGCGGTGGGTGATCGGGCACACAGTGTCCATGTATATCCTTGGCTAGGGTAGGATTAGTGTCAATTAATGTTGCTATGATCACTATAGGTTAAAATAGCCACTGGTCGGATAGATAGGCTGATAGGAGGGAATCCAATGTCTATCCAGCTATGTGGTTGACACTCTAACACTAGGATGCTTAGGTGGTAGGATACGATGGTGTTCCTGGGAACTTTCTCATGCAGGGTAGGGTCATTCTTAGTTGAGAGTGAGAGGGGATACACTAAGTTTGTGGTTGGGTGGTTAAGCCTCTGTCAATGCTTTTCCTCTCCACCAATGCCAAGACTTGCACAAGGTAGATCAGGATTGCATTCTTAGTCTAATGCGGTTAACAAATATCTTATTTCCTTTCCTGTGCATCTAAATTCAGTTAGAAGTGTAATTAATTATGTTTTTGCATTATTTCCTTTAGTAAATGAAAAGATATTTAAGTGTATCAAGTAGCTAATGATATTTCTATTTCATGTACGCATCAGTTAGTTTTCAATCTCTTTACCATTGTTAGCTATGATATTTCTAAGAAATAGTTAATTAATTAGTGTCATTTGATTTCCACAATCGATTAGCAATATCAGAGTTAATTTGTTATAACAGTTAATTCCCTTACGAACATGTAATTTGCTCATTTTTGAACGATAATTAGACGTTAAATAAAGGATAGGAGTTTGTGTCATTACATATGGTATCAGAGAGCTAGGTTTGACGCTAAACCTTGGGCTCATCACTATTGGTAAGGAAAATTGAAATGCATTGTTGAAATGATAACATGATGAGAACCCGAATGACAACTCGGAAGAAACCCCATCACCCCATCCATTTCTTTCTAATAAAGAACATGCCCAAATTTGACTATTCACATTGTTCCATGCCCAAAGATGACAAGACATTAGTCCATGCTCTAATCAAAATCAGGAAGTAAAGAGTCAGGTAGACTCTTGCCAGGAAGGAAATCATAAGAAATGAACTCATCCAAATCTAGAATGCTAAACAAACTGACCCATTCATGATAGATCATGTACCTTGTAAAGGGCAGGATAAGCCCAACAAAGGAAACAAACAAGATACCTAGGGATAGGGTGTCTAGTTTCCTTAGAGAGTTAAGATAAAATTTGTCCTTGTACCTTAAGTAGATGGAAAGTTTTGTAAATAAATGTGGTTGCAATTACAATAAAAAGCTCTCTATCTTATTCACGGAAATTAATGAGAACTAATGGCATTGTGTACATGTTCTTTTCTTAAGCAAACAATTATTATCACGTCTTTCTTTCAAATGCTAAACATATTATTGACAAATGAACCAATTATGTTTCAGGAACCTTAACCAAAACGGTATGGAAAATAGTGAAACCCACAACAATGATATCATGCAGAATGCGATATCCAAGGAGGTTAACTCTTGGGGTTCCATGGGCCAGCTGGTCCAAGTATTACTTGACACACAAACTAGAACAGAGAAAATGGAAAAGAGAATGAATGATTTAGTAACCCAACCTGGACAAGGGCGAGAAGACACTCATTCTTCGCTCCATCCTAGAGCTAAGCTAGAACCATCTACTCACAGTGAACACAAAAAATAGACCCCCTCCAACACAAGTGAAAATTCAAAAGAAAAAACAAATAGCTAGTGAGTTGTCTACTAGTATTAAGAAGATTAAGTCCCCTAGGTTTTCAGGATTTGGGTTCAAGGATGCCCTTGAGGAACAGTTGACTGAAATGGAGAAGTATTTTGACATTAGGGGTTTCCTTGAGTCCTCCAAGGATGTTTGACGAATATACTTGCTTATTGGGGAGGTTGCTACATGGTGGGAAAATAGTAAAACATAATCGAACATCAAGACCACTAATATTACATGGGATAAGTATGTCACTATCTTCAAGAACTGATGGTTACCTCAATCTTTCTATAATCTCAAACAAAGGGACTTGACAGTGAATGGATATTGGGAAAGGCTCACCCAACTTCTGAAGTATGTTCCCGCTTGTCATTAAGATGGGAATTTCAAGGTCAAAAAAATCTATCATGGGGCTGAATAATAGGATTGGGGTAGCTGTAGATGTGCTAGCACCCCGAACCATGGAAGAGGCCCTTTGTTACATCCCAAAATTTTGACCTAAATTTAAAACTTGCTCATAACCATTGGATTTAATGGATTATTCTTTCATGATCATGTCAAATAGGTAGTTATTTATATATGTTGTATTAGCTGTTAATGAAGATGGTCGTTAACCATTAACTATTATTTGATGTTAGCAGTTGCTAGATTTTGAAATTGTGATTAATAATTTAGTCTTTTAAAAATGTTTACATGAAATTATTATAGAATTGTTATTATGGCAGAAGTGTTTTCATGGGTGATTGCAGGAGAAGATGAAGGGGGGAAGTATTGCTAAACAGGATCATCAGAATGGGCTGCTTGCTTAGTTCAATCATCAGGATTGGTAGGTATGACCTTAAACTTCTTTGGTAAGGACCCAACGAATTGAACACAGGATACATTTGTGGGACCTGCATGAGCTATTAAGAAAATAATCTAATTAAAATATAAAATGTACCTCAAGGGATTTTAATTGATCTTTCATCATATATATGTGTGTGTGTGTATGTGTGTATAAATATAAAAATGAAATGGCACCATTATATTATAATAACTTAATAAAATGATGTCACCCCATTGATATATTTACATGAACGTATGTAAATATATATTATAAAATAAATCGAATTATAATTTTTCCAACTCTTTCTTCCAACCTTTTATTTTTCCTTTCTTTTCAACCGATTTAACACTTGGCAATTTGAATTGACAAATAATCTTTTATGTTACAGAAGCTAAGAAGTCATAGCTTGTTCTTCTAAATGGAAGTCGTGAGAGGAGTCGGGCATCATACATCTCGTACACCCGGCTACCTTTCCCTTGCTATGTTTTCCTTTACTCTCTCCGCCACCCTCAACACTCGACTTCATGCATTTTCGTGTGCTGAAATCCTCTTTTATTCCAATCTATACTTCCATTCTCAAGCAGCATCTCTTCCGTATGTGCTCAACTTATTGAGGAATAAAGTATTTTGCACTTTGGATACGTCTGCAACATCTAAAGAAGGGCAGATTTCCAATCGATTGCAAGGCTTCAGACATATTAAGAATATACATCAGGTCATATAAGTTTATTTCAATATCATTTTATTGCTTTTCCATAATAGCCAGTTAGGCTCACAAGACTCTTTTCTTTCCAAATTTATTTTAAAGTTACAATATGAGTTTTCCTACATACTCCATGTCCTTTGTTATCAGTCCTCTTCTTTAGACTTTCATAATAAATTAGATAAAACCCTTATGGAAGCGTTTTTCCAAATGCAATAAAATTTGGAATGAAATATATTATCCAATAATATTCCCAATTAGTCTCAAGAACATAATATTTCTGGTCACAATTTGTGATAAGCATACTAAGCAGCAAATCCTTCTAGAATTTATGCATAGAGCAGATTGCTCAAGAAATTCCGGACACCTAGGACTCATCGGTTGTATAGCCAAGTAAGGTGAACAGGTGGAATAAATCTGCAAGAAAGCAGAAGAGAAATCATACATGAATAACTTAAATGAAATATACTTAATAGCTCATGCTCATCCTTGTAATGAAACCTGTTGTCAAGTCGAGCAGTGGTGATCAGGTCAATGAGCCCATCTAAAATCCTTGGCCAAGGTAGTTTAAGGCACGGTTGCCATCTAATGATCACTTGATGTCAATGGCGTCAGTTATGCAAGCATGTCCGTTTCATAACTGTGCGGACATTCTAAAACCTAGGATGCTCAGGTGGCTGGACTAAGAACATCCCAAGCCCGATCTCGAGGTAGGGAGGGCCTTTCTAATTTAATAGATTGTGTGGGGATAAGTATGGTCCGACGTTGGCAAGTTAAGACTATGTCAATGCTCCTCTCACCAAAGCTGAAGCTTGCACAACTAGCTAAAGACCCTCTGGATGATTCTTGTATGTTCTTTCCTTCTTTCCTTGTTACGCATTTACTTACTTGTATGAAGAAAGGATAGTTGATTTTAAATATAGTTATTTTCAGTTGATTGTTAATCTAGTTATTTCGGTTGATCCTAAGTATAGCTATTTTCAATTGATCGTTAAATTAGTTGATCATGAATATAGTTATGTTTAGTTAATCAT